>CALSBV010012130.1:7478664-7494995 GCA_943590825.1 Bovichtus diacanthus
GAGTCGACATAACCCTTACTTGCTGGTGTTGGCAAAATATTGTCAGTAGGGCAACAATGTTTGATGAATAAGAGTAAACAGTATGTTGTTCATAGTGTCAGTAAAACATTTAGTGATTGTGTTACTGACGCTCTCAGACAAATTGACCAGCCTGTGCTGCCATCTTCTGGCTGAAAATGGCTGAACTTTTACAATAAAAGGTTGAGTATTTTCACAGTATTTTAATATAATGTCTAGCCTTTTTATTTGAGTGTAACTGTTGCCATGTAGCCAACTCTGTTTAATAGATGAAGCTGTCTGTTTTATTCTGTTCTCACTGTCAACACATCTATTAATAATACCAAAACCAAAAATGTTAGTCTCCCGACTCTAAATATTTTCTGACTTTTCAACTTTGTCTTTGGCACTCAGCTGCAATACCATTTGTTCCTAGTGAAGACAGGAATTTCTAAAAACAGGACACATATTCATCTTGAATAAGGGCTCAGTAATATCATTAAACTGTTGGTCAGCTGCAGTTTTTAGCAAACGTTACTCAAACAGTAGTAAATATTGCAATTATCTCACACTGATGGACTTTTATGTGTTGTTTTTGTTGTTCTGTGGTGATTTTGTGTCTACCTGCCCATGGAAAACAGATGTAAATGAGCTACTAGCTCACTCTGGTGCAATTAAAATAAAATTGTACATTTGTTGGGGACCTTGTTTAACTGCAGATTAACACACACTTGGTGCATTAGTGGATATTGACGTCATAAGGACGGTGTGTGTGTGGGCCTGACTCAAAATAAACTACGAAGCGTGTGTTCAAGTGTTGAAGAAACATGTGCAACAGTTGATGTGTTTGATTGTTTTTGGACGACAATGAAGGTGTACGGCACAGAGGAATAACATATATCACGTGTCACGGATAATTCTTGATAATACTTAATGTTGGTTTCTGGTCTTCTTCCTCAGACAAACAAATATAGAATATTGACAATCAGAGTGATTTTTAGTCTACAGTACTAGAAGTCCTGGAGTATTTCTGAACCGGTACACACTCCGACACAGCTTTCCCTCACAGTAGGAAGTATGTGGCAGCTTTCAGAAAATACCGGCAGCTGTTGTCATGGCTGTGGAATGTAATGGCACCTCTTGGAGAGGCTTTGGCCCCTCAGTGAG
The DNA here is from genome assembly GCA_943590825.1 of Bovichtus diacanthus. Classification (NCBI taxonomy): domain Eukaryota; kingdom Metazoa; phylum Chordata; class Actinopteri; order Perciformes; family Bovichtidae; genus Bovichtus; species Bovichtus diacanthus. The sequence continues at coordinate 7,479,829 of CALSBV010012130.1, forward strand.
AGAATGCCAAGTGAGAACTGCTTAGTGATAAAACTTGGCCTTCCTCTCCTCTCCTCTTCCTCGCCTCTCCTCCCTTAACCTCCAAAAAAAAAAAAAAACAAGAATCTAACAATGAGAATAAACGTCCACAATGAAGATATTACTGCACCTGCTGAGGCAAAAAGCCAAGAATTATTTTTACTTGCCAAAATAATCCAGACACATATTTTTGGGTCCTATGTCTTTAAAACAAATGCTAATTTGTGCACAACATTGACAGGCATTTAAACAAGCCGTCCAGAACTTAGATTTTCACTAGAATTTGGTGCTTAGTAACTGTAACATGACATACTGTAAATCACACTCACCTCATTGGTGAACTCTTCATTCATTTGGTTTTAATAATTGTCTGACATTGCCTATTGTTGGAAATGGTGTCGAACCCCACTGTTATGAAAACTATGGTCGGCCTTGTGATGCGAATGTGGTTTCACTTTGTGTGTCCTCTGTTGAATCACATGAGAAGGACAGCTACTTCATTATGTAAAGATGAAATGCAGATTATATGCATTTGTTGCCTTGGAGTTGGATTTATTTTGGTGTACAGATTCTTAAAATAAGGGTTAGTCTAAATAAACATAACCTAAATCGTTGAAAGTGTGATATACAATGAAATTAAACTTGCATGATACTTATTTTGGACTCTAACGGATGTTTAAGTCACAAGAAAAACTTTCAAACAGGCTGCAACATGCTACTGGGAGCTGCAGCAGTTTCCTGCGCTGTGCTGTGCATTTATTTTTCTATCCTCTTGCTTTCATTTCCTGTTTCCAGCTCATTTTCTTAAGCACTTGTACATCACTCAGCATAACATAATGCAGCAAATTCTGCCTTTGCCCTGAATATTGTGTGAGTCACAAAACCCTCTCACACAATACATTGTTATTATGTTACAAAATGGTTTATTACATCTTAATTCTGTTCTTATTGGAGAATACAAAGTCTATTTTATGTCTTTTAAAACTGGATGTAATTATTTATTTTATTTCATTTTTTTTTTTTCGTCATTCCTCTTGTGTAGTGAATAATCACACAAATTTCCACTGGATTTCTTTGGTTTTCCTTGCTGGACTTTGAGTCCCCATTCGCCCTGTCCTCAGGCCCTTATGCAATTTATTCTTGTCTCCTCCTGTTCCTCATTGAATCCCAAGATTTGAGCCCCCCTCTGACTCTCTCCTCCACCTCCCTTTGATAAAGTACCAAGCAGAGATGACAGGAGGAAACAATGAGAGACTTTGAAGATTCTGCTAGAGTGTCCCTCTCTCTCTAAGCACACTCGGAGTAAGTTATTTCCAGCTGCTTATCCTAAATCAGATTACGCTGAAAGCCCTGCTAACGGTTAAACTGTGCAAAGACTTAAATCAATCTGATCCAAGATCTGTAGCAGGACCTGCCTTTGCAGAGCGTCACCAGAGACCTGTGAGTGGGGAGGAGGAGCCAGAGCGAAAATTCCAACGCTTGTCCCGCCCCCTGTGCATCCTCTCAGCCAATCACCGTCGCTCTCTCCCAGCAGCCTTTGCCTCCATTGCTCCAGAGCGGCCTGACCTCAGCCAATCAGCTGGCTCCTTCACTGCTTACATCACTAACTAGCCAGTTCCCTCCAGCAGCAGAGAGCTTCATTTTCTGATCTGCTTTTGTGCTAAAATGGAGGCTGGCCTCTCGCCCTGAGTGGATCGCCTTCCTGGTTGAGGTTTAGATGTTGACATGCAATAAATCTGGAGACAGGATGGTTGTGGATGCACCTAATTCCAATGGGCCTTTTCAGCCGGTGGCTCTTATGCACTTCAGAGGTACGTAAGGACATATTCTTCCTCCTGTACAGTCCTAGGGAATTAAGGAGAGGGAACTGTGTGTTGCTGTGCTCCTGTTCCCCTCCACTGGTTACTGCTTGTTAGTCAGCATTCAGACGTTTGAGATAATATCATTGTTTCCGTGCTTGGGGAAAGTCGCTTTATTGTATTTGGAAGGGAACCGAGGAGTGGTTATTTGTGAGGCTTGTGAGCATTTCTGTAAAACACGGGAGCTACATTTAAAAAAAAAAAAAAAAAAAAAAAATCTGGTTTTACTAGCTAGCTGCTCTCTCTGCCCATCCCCCCGCCAAGCTAGTGATGTCAAAGGAAGTGAGGTCATAGCCTAGGGAAGGGTCTTCTCCTTGTTAGTTTTTCATGTGTTTCATTGTATTTCTGTCATTTCCGTATGCATGTGTGCAATTTCCAAACCGTAGCCTTCGGTGAAAAGCGAAAGAGGAGTGAAGTGCTGCCTTCCCTCTTCACCTCCGTCTTCGCGGCTCTACCCAGCCCGGCATTTGTGTCACACTCCGGTTCATCTGGGCACAAATTGGTCATAGTGTGTAGGCTGTGGACAGCCACTGCTCTGCAGCAAGCAGCCCCCTGCCTCCATCCCCCTGCCTCCATCCCCCTGCCTCCATCTCCCCACCCTGTTCCCTTGTGAGCGACATTCAGGGCCCTCTGTTCAGACGTGTTTCTCCTAACTAGACACAAGGTCTCAACGTGTCTCCTACGTGTATCTCTTGTCATCAAAACCCCGCTGTCAGCACGAGCCGGCCGGGCCAGTGATGTTTGAGGAGCACAACATCGGCCTCTTGCCTCCTTAATGTGTGTGTACAACCTACTCCGTCACGTTTGAAAGGCCCAGCCTGTTACCACTGTACTCGGGTGCAGCCCAGCGTTAGATGAAGCCTCGGGCACTTATTGATCACACTCTTTATTGAGCCACAGAGCGGCCACTGCCTTGAATGACAACTCAGTGTTGATGAACAATCCAACTCTCTCTGCCTCTCTGCTCTCTTTGTGTGTCCCTGTCAGGCCGGCCCTGTTCAGACCAAATGTCTTTCATCCAGATCTTTCAACATTGTGTCCAGATTTTAGTGGAAACAGTTCACAGCTGACAACCGAATGTGTTAGTGACCATTCATGAGGTTGTTTTTTTAAATTTCTCTTCTCACACTTGATTTGTATGTGGGGAACTGAAACTACTACTTAAACAACATTATGCATGTTGCTGTAAGCTGCACACACTACCAAAATGAGTAGTTTGCCCTTGAGCATTGTTGGGGTGTGCAAGTCAATTTTATTTATCTAGCCCAATATCACAAGTTTTCCTCAGGGGGCTTTAATGCATGCATTTGCATTCACATTACAATACCTATTTCGACACATGAATCCCTGTCCACCTCTCAGGCTCCACATACCAACATATCCTCGGTAGGTTGTATATGTTATCAGACATTTTGGGAGACGAAATGTGTCACCAACGATGCATTTTAGCAACAAGTGTCAACGGGGCCCGTGAATCTCTTTTGCTCCCTGTCTGTTTCTTTGAAAGACGAGACATCTTTCTAATAACGAGCACTGCAAGCATTTGTTGCCGTTGTCAGTCACAAGGATGCCTCCAAATATGTCTCAATGTGTGGCAATGACATATACTTTTAACTATTTTCACAGACGACTCGATTTGTGAACTGCTCTTGACTGTATATAACCTGGATGTATTCTCAGGTGTTGCTGACAATGACTTTGATGAATGAATTCAGCCAACCTAGTTGCTCGTATGCCTTCTAAACTGCGACAACAGTGTGCGTCTACACAGCTATAAATAGTATCAGTCAATGTTTACATTGATCATAACATACTGTCGATAAAGCAGATTGCCAGACCAGTTCTGACTCCAGACCCAACAAGCAGCTGTTTGTTTGACCCATTTTAGTGTGTGTGTGTGTGTGTGTGTGTGTGTGTGTGTGTGTGTGTGTGTGTGTGTGTGTGTGTGTGTGTGTGTGTGTGTGTGAGACATTAATGGTCGTCACATTGTGTTTAACATCAATTTTGGGATCCAACACTGCACCCTTTAATCTGGGCAGTAAACTGCTGGGTATTTTCGAAGTACAGAAACTTTATAACGCAGACAGACTTATGTAATCGAGACATGACCAGAGGTGCAAGGCATGGCAACACATTCCAGTGCAGCTTCATGTCCCAGTGCAACCAGTGAAACAAATAGAAATTAATTTCCAACACAGACCTTATGCTATAGAGAGAGAGAGAAGGCTCTAAAAGAGTCTAGTGTTAGCAATGGAAAGAAACACTAACTGTGAATCTAATCCTTATTGTTTCTGTTGTTCCAGTTGTCTAGTCTTCTGAGTTAAAACTGGTGTACCTCAGTTGACCTAACAGCCCTCATTCTGAAACATGTGTCAGACAATAATATTAATGATCAATGTCTCGAATGAACCTCATTCTCTTATGTGTTTATAATCAGGCGCACTGGCACTTGTAGTGTTTTTCCTCTTGTGACATCACTTTTGGCCTTCAAATCTTCATGGAGATGGCCGTTAATGGCAGCTCACACACTTAACCTCTCTCCTCTGGAATTCCCAACCTCTCACTGTCATCGAGATAAATTGTGCGACTCCGAGCCAAGTCTCCATAATGTCTGAATAGGCTATCTCTCTTACCTAGAATCTGCCTATTTGCAAGAATGTCAAGCACTTGTGTGTATGTTTGCCCTTCTCTGGCCCTTGTCACTCTTTGTGTGCAATCATAGAAATTGGGGCATGAGCAAACTTTAGCTGCTTATTATTATTATTATTATTATTATTATTATTATTATTATTATTGTTATTTCCCTCTAAGTGTCTGTATCAAGTTTTTCCAGCACTGTTTTCCTTATTACACACCTGCATTAAATGAATTAGCTGGATGATTTCATGCCAGTTTTCTTATTTGCTCATTACTTTCAGGCTAATTAAAACACGATGGATGACGGCAACAATGAGACCAAATTAATTTATCTCCGACTGATTTGGTTTTATATACATTTTTGCATTCATATAGCATGTTTGCAATACTCTGTTTGTCGTCATCAGTTTGTTATTATTTATCCCTTTTCCTAATTTGAACCCTGTGCCAAAGTCATAAATCATAATTTGTCCCTCCACATCATTTTCTTATCTCTGTAATTGGTAGTGTTGTGCCTACAGGTTACAGTCTAGTCATGGAAGACGAATGGTATTCATCTATTTAGTTTCCCACTTCCGTATATGCCATGTACATATCTGATCTAATTCGCTTCACCCATGGCGCCAACATCCTCATTCATGTGCAGACACAGCCTCCAAGCCTCAGTGCCAGCCTATCATAAATGCCACACCCTTTACTGATCAGTAATTATGGGGTATAGAAACATGCTGCTTTTGATTCATGTAAGGATCATAGGAATTTGCTTACTGCACTACCATGTGTCCTTCAATGGCATTATGAGTAGTAGAATTGAATTTGAGAGAATACCTATTCATAAGAGTTTATTTCGGTTGCATAAATACAGCAACATCTTAATTCATAGCTACTGTAGGTGTCATATCTGTGTATAGGCAGTGCTGGCTGTAACTCCTCGTCAGGAAAACTAACCTAAAGTGAAGTATAGAGGTTATTGTGAAATGTATTTTCAACTATGAGTCTAAGTGCCTTATTTGTATTCTACTATACCAGACCACAAACATGATTGTGTTTGCAGAAAGGATTATTTTGACAAAGATGAAAAAAGTTTGCACTGCTACTCTTTTTGTAAGCAAACAGTAGTTGAGCAAGTGTAATTCAGTTTTTTAGGTGATCGTTTTTACTGACCTTAAATTAATAGTTTGTCATTTTGATAAAACACTTGAGAAGATTGATACCACTCACACATCTGACTATTAAATATAAGGGTGCCGCTGGTTAGCTTAGCTTAGCATAGAGGCTGGAAAGGGGGAAACTGTTAGCCTGACTTATTCCAGTGATGACACGATGACAGAGAGACTGCCGTCAAGGCCAATGGTGCATCCACATGCTCCTCTGATGTTCCCATTTTGACTTGGGAAGTCGATCTTCCGACTTTGGTGTGTTCCTGAGCTTTAAGTCGTAATATGGAAACACTACGCTACAAAGAAGATGCGTTGCATTATGCTCAGGACCTTTAAACAACATGTTGAAGGAGGTTTTCATGCGACTTATCCCAGTCGTAAACTCATTTCTACGACTTATTCTGACACCACATGAATGCAGCCCAAAAGGCCCTATCTTACAATGTTGACAAAAGTGAGAAACGTGTGTGTCCGCCTCGTGATTCTGATCAGTTTCCAAATGTAATGGGTTCTTCCTTGGCCCATGCTACACCCTTCCATAAAGTTTCATGAACATTGGGCCGGCAGTTTTTCCGTAATCCTGCTGACAGACAAATAAACCAAGCCGAAAAACCTAACCTCATTGGCAAAGGTAATTGGTGAGCTTTAAAGGTGTTGGTAGGCAGATTGTTACCTGTTGGACAGAGCCAGGCTAGCTGTTTCCCCCCTATTTCCAGTCTTTATGCAAAGCAGTTTGGCGCTTCATATTTAAAGGACGGATGAATGAGTGGTGTCGATCTTCTCCTCTAAATCACCAAGCGTGTATTCTAAAATGCTCAACCCTCTATTTTACAGGATATAGCATCATAAAAAGTCAATCAAATAAAATCAACCATGTGTATTTTAGATGTACAGATCTTAATTTTTAGTTCAATTAATCGTGCCATGATGGCAATTATTTGGGTAGCTGAAGAACATGTAGATTGTCCTCCCAATGTGACTATCAAAGATGAAACTAAACATAAGGGGGAAACAAGCCACACCAAAGTTGTGTCACATAATTACCTAATTATGGTGTCACTATGTGTTTTTATAACTGCACCACATGAGCAGGTAGGAATTTAGATTAACCAAAATGGATGTTTTCTCTTTGTGTTGTCATGTGTGAAGTGTGGACTATGGCACAGATTGTTTGTTTACAAGTCTATGCTCTTCAGTGCTCAGGTGGAAATTAAATGAAAGAGGAAGTCCTCAAACCCCCATGGGAAAATATAATGACAGACCTAAATAGATGGGTTTCCTTTTTTTATAAAAAAAATTATTTAGTTTTTTATTCTCGGTGTATTTGCCAAATGGCTAGACTGTGACCATTCACCTAGTTCCCAAATCCTTCATCCTCTTCCTCTCCTTCCTGTCGTCTCTCCTCCACTCTGCTCTGTCGTTATCCTCCCCCTGGGCTCTGACCATCTAAGCCTTTCTCTCAATGCACTTTAGTAATATGACTCATTTGCCAGTCTTCATCACTCTCTTGCTGCCTCGTATTTCTTTTTTTATCCATTGCTGTTTTCAACTGTCATCTTTGACTGTTTACATGGCATGGCTTCATTCTCCTATATTCTCGACCACCTTATTTCATCCCCGCTGTGTAGCATTGCCTTTAACTCTCTTTCAGTCGTCCCTGGACACTTTTCTCTTCATTTCTTCCCTTCACAAACCTCACTTTCCCCCCTTCTGTCTCTTCAGATGTGGCCCCCGCTGAGCAGGAGAAGCTCTTCATCCAGAAGCTACGGCAGTGCTGCGTTCTTTTTGACTTCCTGAGCGACCCGCTGAGTGACCTGAAATGGAAGGAAGTGAAGCGGGCGGCGCTGAGCGAAATGGTGGAGTACATCACCCACAACAGGAATGTCATCACAGAGCCCATCTACCCGGAGGTGGTGCACATGGTCAGTAAAACTGGAGGGGCTTAAGTTTGCGGTTTAAGATGAAGGGTGAGGGTGAAACTTGGGCCAAGAATAGGGGCAGGCTGTAGCTGCGGGACAGAGCTGGTAGGAGTTGAGCACAGCTTGGTGTTCCAGCTGATGTTTTCAGGTTTTTTTTTACTACTTTTTATTTCCTTTGATGAAGTGCAATGGTACAATACAGCCATCTGTTCAGAGACACAACACAGGCAAACATGTCTTAAAGGGCATCTTCTCAATGTCCATATATAGTTTGTGATCGGGTGTTGATGGGGCTTTTTGCTTGGGGCAGAAGAGCTAGCTTTCTTGAGGTGTCTATTCAAACATGTTTTAGTTTTTTTTAAAGATTTGTTCAGTGAGTGAGCTTGCTTTTGTCTTTTTTTAAATTATTATCTTTCAAGAATAAAGTGGGTTAAAGCCAAAAGGGAAAGGGAAAACACACAAGATGCATTTTCTTCCTTCAACTCAAAAGCTGTAACGGTCTGCAAGATTTCATGTATATAATTTCTACTGAACTAGACTTTTTATTTAAAGTCATAATCAGGTCAAGATTAAATGTGTACAATACTTTGCTTTATGAATAAATATCTGCAAAACTAACAGTCCCATCAGCCTCCTCTGCACTTTGTTTAGTGCAAATTTAGAAAATGCTAACATACTAATACGCTAAACTTAGATTTGAACATGGTATTACGTACTAAACATCAGCACGGCTGTGCTTAAGTACAGCCTCACAAATGAAGCTATAAACATGCCAAAGGAAGAGTATCTTACTCGTTTACAAACTATTATCTTTTTATCATCAAAGCCAACAGCAGAACTGATATAATTGCAGTTTTGACATTTACAGTTTCCATTGCAGAGTTTATGCACAGTCATCTTCACAGCCTGGGTTGAAGTGCAGCACAGTCCAGATAGTCTATCTACCTTGTAGGCTTTTCAAACAAGGCTCCCAGTGTTTTAGTAGGCCACCTGCACTGTCCCATGATCTGCCTGCCAGGGAACAGCAGCCCACAGGGGAGTCAGTTGACACTGTGAGAGACCAGAAACACAACACACTTTGATTATTGTGGGCCAAACCCTCGGAGGCCAGTTGCAAGGACAAAGTTTAACTTCAACCTTAAAAGAAAAAATACTTGATGTCTAAAATAGGACTAAATGGACATTTACTAACGCACCTAAAATGTTGTGAAATGTATTCTATACTCTAAAGACGGCTATGCTTTGTTTTTTAAAAGGTCCTTACTGAGTTTTTGAGCAGTGAGAAATAAAGCATTGACAGATTGTTGGAAAATAAATCATGAAACGTGGCACTAACTTGCGTTCCTAATCATTTACCACATAAATGAGCCGTACTCCTCCATATGTTGCCAGCATTTATAATTGACCTTTTAAGCAAAATTTATGTGCGTCACACTGTGTGGAGCCTGTGCTGTAGGCCTCACTTTCAAAATGCTGCTGTTACTTGGATTGCATGGATTGTTTAACAAAAAAAACAAAAACATTCTAATTTTATTGTCACACATTCAGTGTGCAGTGAAATGTTTAGAAACCGGGTGTGTCGAAAACGATGCAGTCTATTGATGTGGTTTCACTGTTGGTTTCACCATATGTCGTGACGGGAAACATTTATTAAAGAATGGGAAGCGTGTGCGAGAACCTTCTATAACCTATTCTGCATTGGGGTGGCCACAACATGAACTATGACTTAGGGTTATCAAAACAATGAAAGGAAGTTGACTTTAATAGCGTACAGTCCAGTGGAATAAACATTTGCTGTATCATTTTCACTTCTTCTACCAGTTTGCGGTGAATATGTTCCGAACATTGCCTCCATCGTCCAACCCCACTGGAGCGGAGTTTGATCCAGAGGAAGACGAGCCAACACTTGAAGCTGCATGGCCACACCTTCAGGTTGACATTCAAATCATTTTAATCCTCTGAAAAACAGTGAGAGGTTTATGAGCGTTTATTCTCAGCCTTAAAGATTCTTCCAGCATGGCTGAAGTGTGCACTTATGTAGTTTCTAAAATGTACAAAGCAGCATGTCTGCATCAGATTTTTTGGCACTAGAGGATTTGTGAATATCCTCAACATTGAGCGGCAGTGAACATTATGCAGACTAACTTTATTCATTCCTTTTTTTCTTGTTTCTTTTGCAGCTCGTCTATGAGTTTTTCCTTAGGTTTCTAGAATCGCCCGACTTTCAGCCTAACATAGCAAAGAAATACATCGACCAGAAATTTGTTATGCAGGTAAGAAAACAATATTTTTGGCTAAACTCTCAGCCTGTATAGTGGAGAAACAACAATTGCAAGGCACACTTTGCGCAGTCTCATTATGATAACATTTCACTTCTCTTGCATTGTAGCTCCTAGATCTATTTGACAGTGAGGATCCCAGAGAGAGAGACTTCCTCAAAACTACTCTCCACAGGATCTATGGAAAGTTCTTGGGGCTGAGAGCCTACATCAGAAAACAGATTAATAACATTTTCTATAGGTCAGTGCAGGTCTCTCACTCCTCCTTACTATTAAACAAAAAAAAACCTGTTTACCAAGTTAGATGGTCAATATAGGAATCATTTGTTTTTGTTATAATCTGTATTTTGTGTGTTCCTACAGGTTTATCTATGAGACAGAGCACCATAATGGTATAGCTGAACTACTGGAAATACTTGGAAGGTATGGTCCTTAGCTAAAGTTACAAGCTTTGCCCTAAATGTAAAAGCTGTTTAATCTTGCTTCTACTTTCCAGGTGTTCTGATAGTACTTTTGTGTTTTTTTTATTTCACAGCATAATCAATGGATTTGCCTTACCACTAAAAGAAGAGCACAAGATTTTCCTGTTGAAGGTTTTATTGCCTCTGCACAAAGTCAAATCACTCAGTGTCTACCATCCACAGGTGAGTTTGTTGAACACAAAATGAGTTATGAGAAAAGTGATTTAGTTTTTGTGAAGCTGTACAGAAGACCGAAACATGGCACATAAATAAGTCAAATTATTATTATTTTTTAAAAATGCTTTTAAAAATTCTTGTCCAAACCTGCTTTGAGTTTGCGCCTCTTCATGAGAGCAGCAGGTCATTCTGCAAGTTTTGTCAAAAACTGGTTACATGTCCCAGCCAGTCTGTCCCTCAGGCATCAACGTGTCCCCTGATGTGTCATTTTTTAGTTTGCCTTTGTATATTCAAATACTCACAGTTAATGATTATTTGTTTTGCAGCTGGCCTACTGCGTGGTGCAGTTTTTGGAAAAGGACAGCACTCTAACTGAGCCGGTATGTCAAATGAAAACATGGTTAACTAATTTTCATCTCTTTGCATAATGCTGCCTGAAACTCCTTATTTGATGCTCAAATTGATAAAACAAAATTCAAATAAATCTGAACTTGTTTTTTTTTCCCTCTGTGTAAGATTATGAATTGCTAAGTAAATTTTTTTCTTAGACAATTCATTGACTTTTACCCTCATAGCTACTGTCCCCTTATCCTCCCTGATTGATTATTCAACACTATCATTATCGTTCTTCGTCATCCCAACAGGTGGTAATGGCTCTATTAAAGTACTGGCCAAAGACTCACAGTCCCAAGGAAGTGATGTTCCTTAATGAGCTGGAGGAGATCCTGGACGTCATCGAGCCCTCCGAGTTTGTTAAAGTGCAGGAGCCTCTCTTCAGACAGCTGGCCAAGTGTGTGTCCAGCCCGCACTTCCAGGTAGAGTTCATTTGGTCTTAATCTCCCTGTTAGTTTTTATCACATCGAGTCAACCTCATCCTATTTTTAATCAAGTTTTAGTTGACTAAAAGTCTGGGCATTTTAGTCTTATCTTAGTCAAAAAGTAGTTTAGTTCTAGTCAATGAAAATTGTTGACATTTTAGTCTTTTTAGTCATTAGATTATGTTGAACGTTTCAGTCTATCTGAAATATCACCTGGTTTCTATCTCCCAGGCCCTGTTGTCATTGTTAACTTTAAGTTCACAAAGATAAGTTACTCCAAGCAGTCTATAATATTTCATCTCTTTTTGTCCACAAATCTAACTTAATCTACATTTTCCGTCAACAATATTGCATGTTGATAGTCACAGTTATTGTTTTTAATAAGTTCTGTGCCGGCGTGTCACCGTCTTGTCTTAGTCATGGGGGAAAAAAAGGTTGTTGATGGAACTTTAGTCATAGTTTTCGTTAACGAAATTGGGTGATCAGAACCCTGCGTACGTTACTCATGAGGAGTGGCTGTCAGTATATGCCTGACTGAGGGTTTTTTTCTGTAGGTGGCAGAACGAGCTCTGTACTACTGGAACAACGAGTACATCATGAGTCTGATCAGCGACAACGCAGCAAAGATCCTGCCGATTATGTTTCCTGCTCTGTACCGCAACTCTAAGACCCACTGGAACAAGTAAGATACTCGAATGTTGTTCCTACACACAGGCCGTACTAATGTCCTTTAAAAGTACTTCACAGTGCATGTAACACCAGTCTGACACAACAGATCACGTATGTGATAACTCTCGAGTGTGTGTAGATATTTGAGCTTGGTCACAGAATGTACTCTCCTGCACATCAGGTCTTCACTAGATGTATTTGTCATAGAGTCTCTGAAAGGATGTTTATCATAACCTTTTAATGCATTTTCCTATTGTGTATATATTGTTAGAGATCAGCATTTTAAACATAACTGAAGTTTGCCGCTTTTAGTGTGCAACAAATGACTTCAATATCTCTATGTTGAATATAAAGCTGAAACAATTGATTGGCTGATGAAGAGAAAATAATTAACTGTGTGTGTGTGTCTGTCTCTCACAGGACCATCCACGGCCTCATCTACAACGCTCTGAAGCTTTTCATGGAGATGAATCAGAAGCTCTTTGATGATTGCACACAGCAGTTCAGGGCTGAGAAAAACAAGTAAGCGCCACAGACTCTTCTCCCACTCAGTTAACTTTTCTTTTTTTCCCTCAATGATGTCTGAGTGACACAGAATTGCAATCGGCCTCAACACTGCAGCTTAATGGGTGTTTGGTATCGCATGCATCAGTGGAGTAGAACAGAGTAATGACCTGAGGTCTGGTGCTTTGTTCAACAGAGAGAAGGCAAAGTCAAAAGAACGTGAAGAGGCTTGGATTAAGATCGAAAACCTTGCCAAGTCAAATCCACAGGTGAGCATCATGTGCAATCATCTAACCTCACCTGTGTTTCCTGTGTGTGTAAGTGTGTATGTGTATAAGTGTGTGTCTGTAAGCCAGTTTTGCTGTTGAATTTTAGTTCCCTTTCCATCTTATCCCGTTCAAAGGGATAGTTCGGATCATTTGAAGTGGGGTTGTATGAGGCACTGAATTACCTACAGTAGATGGCGGCCAACACGCCCCCAGGTTTGAGAAACAGACAGGTGTACGGGCGGGAGCGCTAAGCTATGCACTGCTGTGGCAGGGGCATCAGAAACAAATATTTTAGCCACCTAAAAGAGATTTACTTTGCCACCATTTGGGGTTGCTGGTCTACCACTGCCTCGATCAGTTAGTTTGTTTGTGTTGTTGTGGGACTCACACAAACTAACCGATGGAGGCAGTGGTAGACCAGCAACACCCATGTTCTGAGAGGTAAAAATGGGGAAGTGCCGACCGCCATCTACTGTAGTTAACGCACTGACTATGGATAAGTACCTCGTACAACCCCACTTCAAAACATCCAAACTATTTCTTTTAAGGACTCCATTTGTTCATACTATGACTTGGTAGTTAATGTTTTCCAAAAATACACTGCTGGTAAAGATGGAAAGAGCTTGATGAGTGGTCGTGCTCTAAGAATGTGCTTAGTTGTGGTGAATGCTTGAATCAAACAGCTCTAAAAGGTTTTTGTAAAGAAGTATTACATTACATTACAGAGGAATTTTATACAGAAATCCCTGTGGACATTTTAAGGAATGTTCTGAGAAATATACTTATTCACTTTCTTGCCAAGAGTTAGGTGAAACGGTTGATCTCCCCCTCATGTCGTAAATTAGTCTTGTCAACCAGTGCAGACTCCAGGAAGTCACTGTGCCCAGCCAAGAAATAGTCCAGCATATAAACCCCCTGTAAAATTGTTGTTTTTACACTTTGATTTTTGTAAGAATTAAACACACACCATATATAATGTTTTTTTTCCCGTGAGCTTTAAAGGTGCTGGTATAGTGATTTTTTTTTTTTTTGGGGGGAAACCCTGCTAGCGGTTTCCCCTGGTTTCCAGTCTTTATGCTAAGTTAAGCGACCCGCCTGCTTGCTCCAGCCACATACAGTATGTACAGTACAGACATGAGGGTGGTATCTATCTTCTCTTCCGACTCACTTCAGGAAAGCAAATTAGCATGTTTCCCAAAAAGTTGAACCAGTCCGAAATAATAAAAAATTTCAATCCAAACTGATCAGTGTAACGATGTTAAAGTGCCATAAAAGTTTTAGTTTGGAGTTGATTTAAATAAAAATTAAAAATAAATTTTTTATATATATATATATATTATTATCCCCAGCAACTGATTATCTTAACGTCTTTTTCATAATCAACACTTGCTATAAGTCCCAATAAATCGGTAATACAATTCCTTTTGATTCTACACTTCAACTAAAGCATATGAAATTGCTAACTGCTTCTTTTAATCATTTCAGAGCCTCTTGATTCATTCTTCTTTGCATGCGACTGAAAGTCTTTTCTCCATCCTTTTTGTGTTTTTGTTTTTGTTTCTCTTTCTTTTCAACATAGTTCTTTATGTATGTTGATTCCTCTGACCTCAATAGTCCTGTAGCAATGGAGACGGATGTCCCTTTGATAGAAGATGTTCAGAGGTTAAAAAAGACAGTTGAGGAGGGCGCGACTCAGGTAAACCTGACTTTCTCTCTGTCACTCTTCATCCTTCCTCTTATAATCCCTCTAAATATGCTTGTGTTACTAAAGCTTGCAATGTATTCTAATTGAAGCTACTTTCACTATAGTAGTTATCATTGTATACTTTCTGTATAAACTATAGTCTTTATTTGTGTTGTGTTTTTGTTTTTTTTTTGTTTTTTTGTTAAAACATTTTTTTTTTTTTCAACCTACTTAAAAAAAAAATATATATTTCAACAAATCTGGCCATGGACTAAACACTGGAATCAAGAGCTTTCTTTTTTGTGTGCCTGCTTCCCCTTGCATGTTTAAGTAGTATGGAGCCCCAAAGTGTTCAATATTATCTAAATAAGTAATTAAGAAATAAATAACCACATTAATAGATTTTGTAAAAGCCAATCATTTTCTTAATAATATGATAAATTATTAAAATGCAACCTATTGTGTATAATTTTGTTTTATAATTTTTATGATGAATGGTGACAACATCAAAAAAGGGATTTTTTTATTTTATGATTTTATAAAAAAAAAAAATTTTTAAAAAAAAATTGTTTTTTGTCTGTCTCTCTCTATCTCTCTGTGTCTGTCTCTGTCTGTCTCTCTCTATCTCTCTCTGTCTGTGTCTGTCTCTGTCTGTCGCTCTATCTCTCTCTGTCTGTCTCTGTCTCTCTATCTCTCTGTCTGTGTCTGTCTCT
>CALSBV010012130.1:7495005-7509392 GCA_943590825.1 Bovichtus diacanthus
CTCTGTCTCTCTATCTCTCTGTCTGTGTCTGTCTCTGTCTGTCTCTCTATCTATCTCTCTCTCTCTGTCTATCGCTCTATAGATATATATAATCTCATAACTCACTCGCATAATGTCTTGGTTATTTCATATTGAACCCTTTGGGGCACCATAAATGTCTGATGATCTGTATTTAATTTAAAATTGTTATAATGTATGGCTGGCTCAGTACACCATGTTTTAACTCTGTTAGTCTTGGTTTTCCTCTGTAAATTAGATTTTTACTGAATTGGTGTAACACTGTGATGCTTCATCTCAAAGATATGATCAGAACAGGGATGATTTGACATGTTGACAGTAGATGTGAAACATTGTAATTAAGACTAACTTTCTCTTCTTGTCTCAATCTGACAGTTGCAGCATGACCAGCGGAAAGAGCGGCCTATGGTGCGACGCAAATCTGAGTTGCCTCAGGATATCTACACCACAAAAGCCTTGGAGTCCCACCGCAGAGCTGAAGACATGTTGACCACCCATGATGGACTCTAGGTCCCGCCACCTGCCGGCTCTTTGTTCAACTGCCCCTTTTACCCTCGACAGCCATGGACATCCTCTTCGCCCAGGTGCCAGAATTACACTGGCGACCCATGTTGGGCTCTCTATTCCTCCTCCCACCATCAGTTTACCCAGAATCCTCAGTTCTCCTTCATTCCTGCTGCCCCGGTGCACAAGCCCTGTATCTTCCTCCCTCAGATTTCTGCTTTCTCAGGTTTTTTTCTTTATTTGGAGAAGAGTGGGAGTGTGTTTGTGTCTTTTAGCCCTCGCCACGTTCATTGTGTTCTCCGATAATATTCCCCTTTTGATTACCTTCCTTTCTCCTTCCATCCCCCTGTGCGTCACTGTAAATGTGGAACCTGGGAGAACGGATGCCACAACGCTGGTTCCTTCATTCCTTCTTGCAAACACAACGGATTGTACGTGGAAACATAGGAACTGACTGACTCACTGTCTTAAGAATCGTCTCTTGGTCTCTGCTTGGTTTTCCTTTCTGTCAAAGGGAACAAAAACAGAACCTGTTGATGAAAGACAATACAATCCCGTCGTCCGCTGTGTTTTCTTTTTTCTTTTTGCTCAATCTAACGGACATCTTGTCAGTGCCAAGACTGTTGTGTTCTTTATGTTTGTTTGTTTCATGTTTTTTTTCTGTGACTTTAACAGGGACACCTGCCTTTGTTTTTGGTCACTGGTGTTTGAAAGATTTTTTTTTTTTTTTTTTATAGTTTAGCACACCAGACCAAACTGAGGCTCGTCCTTAGCCTTGCAATGTCCAGGAAAGGTGGCAAGGAAAGATGAAGTTGTCCTGTGGACATCTTGACACTTTCCAATTTATTGTTTTGTGCCATATGCCGCTCTTTGATATGCTTGCTTCCTTATGTTCATTGGCAATATTTGAAAACCAGACCATAGTAATGACTATACAGTTCAAACAATGGTACTTACTGTTTTTGAGTTTAATAGATGAGGATGGACCTGAGTGAAAGCTGTTTGTATTTACTACGTAAGTTGCAGAGCAATATCCAGGGCTTGGATGTAGCAAGGAGAGCCCTCGGTTGCATATAAAGGCTGCATACTGAATAAAAAGATGAAAGCTGTTGGGTGTGTAGGGTGAGTGGTGGTTTTTTTTATATATAGTAAAAATAAAGTGATGATTATCTTTTGTAAAGGATTAGTGTTTTTTTTTTTTGTTGAATGGGAGAGGAGGCACAGATCTGTACGGTCTCAACACCTAAAAACTCCACACACTGATGCTTTCTAGCAACCGTTACTAAGTTAGGAACTTTGTTTCCAAGTTTCTTTTTAAAGAGCATGGAGTTGTATTGGAACTGTAGGCTATAAAGATTTTAATGAACTAATCAAAAATAAAAATTAATTTATTATCAAATATAAGTGCTGGTAACCTCGGTAGCTATTAACATACTGACATCAAATGATTAATACACACTTTTTTGAGGAGAGCTACCAAAAAAAAAAAGACTTCCTTAACATTTGAAGGTGTGGCATGTTTGTGTTGCTACCATTCCCATTTCCAGTGGTCTGGCTTGCGGGTTATGTTGTATCTGTCTCAGTGAGGAAGCTAGTAAAATATCTTCCAGTCAGTACCATTGTTTAAACTAACGAGGTCTGCTAGATTTCTTCATATTTGATGTGTTGTATTTCTTTGTCTTGTCTCTGGAGGTTAAGTAGCGTGGATGTCAGGTCTTTGGATTTTTTTTTTTGGTTCTGGCCATTCAGGATGCCCAAACGCTGAAACAGTCTGGTATCAAATGGCCACAAAAATGCCAGATGCTAAAAATAAACTGACATTGTGACTTGGCTTGTTAACTGTATAAATACTGTATTTGCTTGAATGCAAAAAGATGTAAATTAAAAACTACCATGTTAAACATGTACCTTTTACCCTGGAGGAATGCCATTCACCAAACTGATTTCTGTTGTCGAGGTCATTGCATTTATGAAACGGTCCTGCTTGCTGGGAGAGATGTGTTATGCATTTTATGAGTTTGAGTCGAGAGATGTTTGAGGTTCATTTGAGTGCTGAAAAACAAGTCGTCGGTGATAACGAGATGATTTAAAAATGATTTGGTGGCTTGTTCTCTTTGCAGATCTCTTTAATTTCACATATTATTTCCAAAACATGATAACTTAAAGTGTCCTTTTGTATGTGACCTGTACTATATGATTCATTTAATATTGTATATATGATTTACCTTGTTTCATGTAGTGTTATATATCTAGATTAATTTTGTACAAATTGTCCCTCTGTACAGAATAAAACATCAATAGCAAGTGAAAGAAGTCAATCTGGCACATACCGTCTTATTTCTCCAGTTTTTGTTTTTAGATGTACTTTAAGCAACACAAGGATTTAGAAAATGTTCATATTTTTATTTTTCAAATCTGCAAAGTTTCCTCCCTCCTCTATATATCTGACACATGTTCATGCCCGTTGTGTGCTCCTATCACTGTCTTTAGTGGTGTACAACTATATAGGATAAATAAAGAGATTATTTGAATATATATTTTCAACCATGCATCCATTTTGGCTTTACTTGACTGGAAGGGCACATCTTAAATTTATATTTTGAAACCAACTTGTATAGTACAGTATATAAACTACAGCCCATTTGCTGAAACACGGATAATAAGGCTAGTATTAGCAATGACGCTTAATGCTTTAAACAGAAGCGCTGTCACTCACAAGTATCCACTCTGTTAGTGGGCTGCTTGGACCACAAGGGGGAGCCAGATACCTTTTTTCTTTTAAAGGTAATTCCAACCATAGACTGCATATGATACTAATATAAATAATAACTTATAAAAATGCAGAGAACAACATCTGCAACACGTACAAAATAATCAGCCTCCAGCAGCTCGCTGACATGAACATCTATATGTGGCCGTGACCGAACTCTTACTGCGGAATCTTTTAAAGGGGTCTGATATAGTTTTGCCTCTCCTGTGGTTTAGGACAGATGTTTGTCATCAGTGGTCACCAGTGAACAATTGTTTCTCAGTGGGAGAAACTACAGAAACAAAACAATATGTCACCAAGCTTTAGTGTCTGGAACTGTTCCACTGACAAACTTTTGATAATAAATGAACCAGTTCGATACATCACGATAAATGTTATAGTCTCAAACTAACTTTTTCCATCGATTTCAATTGATTGGGCAGTACAATAGTATCTAGCAGTGCAAAAACATTCACATTCTTGTCACTTTTTGTTTTATTCTTGAGTATGAATTATATACTGTTGTACAGAGTGTTCATAAATACAAATTATTATTTTTTATTTACACATTTTCACCGTAGCAATATAGTCTTTAATAATATTCTTTAGAGAAAACAAATTGTCTTCATTCAGCTTCATGAATATGACGATTTGTTGCTTTTCTTAGTCATAAATGATAGAAACCTGAATATCTTTTGGTTTTGGATGGTTGCTCAAACAAAACAAGACATTTGAAGATGCTACTCAATCAAGTCAATAATCAGCAGGTCAATCAGTCATATTCCAGGCAATGGCCCAAAACCATTGTTTTTAACTTCATGAGGTGTTTAAATGACCAATAAAAGTAAACTGCTGCATACATACTCTAAACATTTGCAGACATAGGGAGAGAGCTCGTCAATTTCATGAATCAATTTAATGGAGTTCCAAATAATAAAAATATTTAAAGTTTTTGTTGTTGCTGCAAAGAGCAGATTTCATTTGAGAAAGTGCTATAAGTGTGCAAAGCTCCTTCATAGGTAGAGATGAAGAATTAGGATTTTCCCAGAAGTAGCGAACAAAAGAGTCATTCTCTTTTTTTATTACAACGCGTGCTTTATGGATTACTTCCTGTTTCAGTAATGAGAGTTTTATTGTTTTGATGTCGTTGGCCTTGTATTTCTGTAACAGTTGGCTGTAGTAGCTTATCTCCTGGTGCAGAGAGAGTATTAAATCTAGATGTTACACAAGGTGAAGGAGAAGCCGTGAGTCACAAAGGATTGGTGAGCGGAAGGCCAATTGCAAACAAGTGTGTTTGTTTTTGGAAGGGGCAGATTTCAGGGAAACAAGACTTTTGTTGTTTCCCAGAGACATTTCTTATCTAAACAAGATATGTTGCCTTGTCCTGAGCTGACACTGCTGATGGAAATATTCCTGAAATACACAGTTGGCCTGAAGTATCAACGTTGTAAACTCATTCCGGCTTTATAGAAAGGTAAGGGACGAAAAGGGATAACCATACTTTGATGGTATTTAAACTTTTAAAGTCCTGCTTAATGTCCAGACATGCAGAACAGCTAATGTCAGCATCAACTGTCTGCAAAACCATTTTTTAAAATCTTCTTTCCTGTCTAATTGAGGCATATATATGAAAAAAAACTATTTTTAAAACCATGCTCTTGTAATTCATGACAGTGTATAAAAATATGCAGTGCACGTATCTTTAGTTTGCTTACCATCTCGGTGGATACATAGTTTTGTGACCGTTTTGTGTCATGCAAAAAAGACAAAATGTTAGAAAAACACCACAGCAAAGCTATGCTACAACAGTTAGCATCAGGGCACCCTGTGGCCTATCAAATGAACAAGCACAATTGCCAAAAAAAAAAAAAAAAAGTTTACTATTAACATTTACCAAATGGTGAACTATTGTTTTAGCCACCCTCTTAGAGTTAAACGTTCATTTACTTTCCTCCCGACTCTGGTTATGGCAATTTCATGGTTATTTATAACAGTGGAAGTTGTTAACAGCTGCCATGCTCTTAGGTTTACCTTCATTCTGTATTGAGTCCTCTGATGTCTGAAGAGTTAATACGATCACATGTATCGCCACACTACATCGTTTCTTTTTCGAGCTCTGCTATTCATTCCAGCCCAGTTGCTTGCCCTGAGGAGAACTCAGTGTGCTCACTTCTCACAGCGTCTAGAGACCTTTGCTTTTAGTGAATACATCCAACCGTGTCTGGTAGTCCAGCAGTGAAACTATTAGTTTCATTAATTCCCTCTTTTTGTTACATTATCTGGTAAAATAAGCAGCCAAAAGGAAATAAAGGATAAGAGAATGCATTTCCTTTTAGCTGCTTATTTGAAACCAATCATATTGCTGTTACCTTTATTAAACCTGAACCCTCCTATATTCAGAATCAGAATCAGAATCAGAAATCCTTTATTCGTCCCACAGTGGGGAAATTTACAGCGCTACAACAGCAGAGGGACAGTGCAGATAAAAAGGCAAATATATACCTTATATTATTATACCTGCAACCTCGGCCTCAGTGTCTCTTTCTGCACTGGTCATCTGACCATGACCAGCCTGTATCACATCCTCCTCATGCTATCCAGGCACACATTCAGATAAACAATACTGAAAACAATAATACTCAAACAAGGCTGAAAGTAGGCTCAGAACAAACACAATATGTAAGCATGTATGTACAGTAAGTGTGTATTACAAACCCATATGATATGGTGAGATGTGGGGATATAAAATAACTGTGATATATTTCTACATAATACCAAAGTTATAAAAGCAAATGTGGTGCCGAATGTGTTTTTGTGTCTTCTGCAGCATGATTGGGAATCAGGCGTGGTAGTGCAGCTGCCAAGCTCTCTGCAGAACCTGCAGCCAGGGTGTCACTCTGTTTACCTCCTTAGACAGAATAAATGGAAATACTGGTAATGCTCACGTTACATGAGCTGATTTTGCTGATTCTATTGTACGTGTGTGACGTGTGTGAGAAATACAGGCGATACCGAAAATAATTCTTACTGATCTAGGTCAGAGCTGCTCTCTCAAATCCCACAGCATCTCCGGCTTGTGTATCGCAGTTTATTGTTGCCAAGCTGTCCTCACTTGCCCTACCTGACTCACAGGTGGCTCGCAGCCAAGACTGACAGACTGCTCGAAGGGAAACCTGCCACCATCTGGAACATCACAGGCAGCCAGTAACAGCCAGCTCATCGTCAAAATGTTACATCGTCTGTGTGTCTGCCTGTCTGTCTGCCTGCCTTTCTGACTGATCAGCACAGACCTGCCAGTCTGTCTGCTGATTAGCCTCATTTCACCTCTGCACCTGTGTTATGTGTGTTCTTTTTTCAAACAGGCACTGCAGCCTAGAAACCCAGTTTGCTTTTTGAGTGAGTGACAGCCGCTACATGTGACTCTTTCTCAGTTACTGCATGCACATTAGAGAGGTGTGTGCAAATGACAGTATGTATGAGTATGAGGCATAAGGTTCATCACTCTGCTTAGAATCATATTCTAAGATTACAAAAGTCAATTGAAGCGGAGGCTATAATGTTTCTGATGTTTAATTCAAATGTCTGTACACCATCAACTAAATGCACGACAGGGTCAACAAAGCTTTAAAACAAACTTCAGGGCAATTACATGTTAAGATGGAGGATAGTTTTGAGTTGACCAAGATCTTTAATGTCTGAATTGTTGCAGCTTTAGCCTAACCCTCTATTATTTGGTAGAGCCAGTGATGCATACTCGCATCTTATCCTTCAGATACTGATCTGAAAAACACGTGGAAAAACTGATGCTGTCATGAAGACGTATTTATAAGCTACCTCTTCATGTCTTCATTGTTGAGTAATGAATAAACTACGGTACCGATCATCTGTGGACTCCGCTCCACTGTCATTTCTTGAGAGTAAAGGATGTTTTTTAATAAGACATGAGTCAGTCTGGAAGACATTAATTGGCAGCGACTCTGATACAACCTGACAAGTTTTTATGCACCTAACTTTTTTGTGTACCCTCTGGTGTTAGGCGGCCATAACACACATACACACACACACGTACACCCACACACACACACACGCACACACACACACACACACACACAACTTACCGATTATTGTTTAGGATCATTAAGCAGTGTGGTGCAGGACACTTTCATGTAATGTAATGTAATTTCCTTCGCTGAATTTTTATGAAAAATCTGGTAACTTCAATTGCATGCAGGCAGCAACTATAATAGCGTATATTAACTTGCCCCAAAGGTACAAAGTTGCATTAAAAAATTTACACTCTTAGCTGAAACTGGACATGAAGAATTTGGACATGTAGTTCAACTAGTTTTAGTCTTCTCTTGGTTTTCTCTTAGCTCCTCACTCCAATCAAACATGCAGGATTTTTGAAAAATAGTCTCTACTTATTCTGTCAAACTTGCAAATGTTGGCATCAGGCATGTCTGTACAGAGGGATGCACTTGTCTTTAAGTAACATTTTTATGTTACAAATACGCTTTTACGGTTGAAAGCTGTGACATGAGAGGTATGGAGCATGCACCATCCGTCTCCTAAGTAGTCTTTAACCCACTTCAGGAATCATGATTTCTTTCCACGTAAAAAATAAATAAATAAAAAAGTATCCAGTCATAACACGTGCAGTGGCATTTTACTCACCTCAGAAGCCTTCATGAGAAGCAGCCAGGCGTTTGAGGTTTCTAGGTTGAAGTCCTGCCTTGATCCTACAGGGGGAGGTGTTACTCTGCAGGGACTGGACCACAAGCCTGCGATGGAGGGAAGATGAGAGCTGGAAGAGAGGGCAGCTGAGGTGAGTGGCGGGGTGGCAGCAGCAGCAGTGTAATCGATTAGATCACCCTGCTGGCGCTTTCTGCTCTGCATCTCTCTCTCTCTCTCTCTCTCTCCCTGTCTCTCTCTCACTTTCTGGGGATGTAGTAGAGCTGCGATCTGCCTCATTTCATTATCTTCAATCAGGTATGTAGAGGTTTGAATACAACTGATAAACCCAGCCATTTTTTCCCTGCAGGAAGACATGTTTTTGTGTATTTATTTTGTGGGTTTGATTTTAATCTTTGCTTGTCTTGTCTGTGAAGTTGCCCTTCATATGAGAGACTCTATCTTCTTCAGATTATGTTATTATACTACTGTTTCGTAATTTCCCCTTGCTTATAGACCACTTTAGTGCAGAGCAAATGCTATTTAGTTCACTGTATTCTATTTAAAGTCACTTTTCTTTATGGTGCAATTTAATATGAATGTCCACTCACTATTACACACAGACCCACATCTATGCAAAGCTTTAATCACAAGGGTAGACTCCTTTGTGGACTAGGGAGGGGTCAAATGTCATAGACCAGGAGTCAGTGCACGTAGGCATTTTGGACGACATTATCTCCCTTCCTTTCGTAAAGGATGGTCCACTATGCTAAAGGAGATAAGAAAGGAAGCATTAAAGCACCTTTTCTTAGTTTTAATAGAATTCGACCAGCTGTTATCATGGCTGCCACTTAAATACTGCACTCAGTTAGGAATCTTCCTAGGCAAAAAAAGACTATTTGACTGCAGCCAAGAAAAGGATGCCACCCACCACCACCATAAACAACCGCCTGTTATCAGGTCATTGAACTGCCATAGACAATGGATCTATCTCCATCTGCTGAGGAAGACCATAGATATATTTGTATTAGATGTATTAGCATGCAGCTCTAATAATCTATTACAATAACTAATACATGGTTCACGTAAACAACTGTTGGGCTGCTACACACAAAGTCACACAGCACTGGCTGTAACCTTCATGAATGTTATCATCAGTCTTTGTTGAAGCAGTTTTAGAGAGGCGTTAATTCAACTTTATGGTCTTTTTTGTTGTTGCCTGTTGTCCACCCCATTTATTTCAATGAAGGTAACACTATAGGCCGAACAACAGAGATACAACAAACTATATATCCTCCATAATGTCTAGAGTCAATAGCTACAGTACATGTCCCAACGCACACGTTTCAAATATAGCGGGATATTTAAACTTCCTGCTCTTTTGCGTTGCTAGGTTACTGCGGTTGTAATGTGGCGTGTCATAATCAAGCACACCTGTCAACCGTCCGACCAGGTGGCGTCAGGGCGGGTTTGAGGGGCGGAATGTGGCTAAAGTTGGCCTGTGTGTTGTTCTGTAACTCAGTTCGTTGGTACTTCCGCACGTCACCTTTCGACCTCCAACGCCACTTCAAGCCGAGGGTCGGGCTCTGCTTTCCGGCTTGAGACCACCGAGCGGAGGCCGCGTAGCTTCACTTCAACAAGCTAAAGTTAAGTTTGTGCTGCTCTTTCTAACCTCTGTTGTTATGGGTCGCTGTTTTGCTTGTGGTCAGAGAATTTTGTGTTATTTACCGCCAATAACAATTAGTTTTTGTTTTTGTTTATTTGCTTTGGTGTTAATTGTGATTTATGATTTATTTGTGTTGCTGTCTGGCTCACAATATGAGGCTTTCATGCTGCAGTGGTGACATTTAAATGCTATTTTCTGAATTGGTCTTGGGCACATTTGCCTTCAGCTTTTGTTCCTGATGATTTAAGGGGTTGCTATTTGTTCTAGGAGAGGCTAAATACAACACTGCTTTAAAGTATGTAAATACTGTCTTGCTCATTATCTGTAATATTGGCTTAAAGGGGACCTCGGCATGTCTTTTTTTTTTGTTGTTGTATAGGACATTTAGGCACGTGTATATTTGTTATACACACTTCACCTACAAGAACAGTTTGGGTTAGGGTCAGCTTGCTTGAAACTTGGTCACAAGTGCTGATTCCCTGTTCTGTGGTTTATGCTGCTGCTGCACTTGACTGCACTCATGCCAATGCTAATTTTAGTAGCCTAGGATCTGGCTGGATTATCACCTCGATTTAACTGTTTCCTTGGGAAGACCCTGTTGTATATTGACAGCTTTGTCTAGGTAATGGACTGTTGGGAGATTTTTCAGCAAACTCATGGATATTTACAAGGATGCTTCTGTTTGTTTAGGCAATATACATTTATTGATGCCAAGGCAAAAGTGCTATATAATGTCCCCTAAACGTGAAGGTCGGGTATAGCTGAGAAACATGGTTAAGTTTAAAGACACTGAGAATTGTTTTTAATCAGGCAAACCGTTTTCTTCCATTTTATTAGAGTGACTTAATGAACTAATCTCATCAAAGCTGCACGAAACATACTGCGTGATGACCTCTTCAAATACGAAACAAACAAGGTTTAGTCTTTCTAAATCCTCAATAAACTTCTGTTCTGCATTTTGCTCAGTGGGTTCATGCACTGGCAGTAAACAGGATATCGAGCGTTCAAATCAGAGCAGAACAAATGAGCACAAATTAGAAACACATTTCTGGATGTCTTTTGTATGGTGTTTACAAGCACCTTGAATGTAAATTTTAATCTCTGTAATTTTGGGAACAAGAGGCACTGGGCAGACTGCAACATACTAAACCTCAACAAAAATATAAAAATAGTGTGGGTGGGTGTTTGGGGTGGTGTTCATTGTAACTCGGAGCACATAATAACAGAGCATTCAAGAGCAATCCTGCTAATCTACTTGTATCAGCATACATCAACTGTTAAAGTACTTTCGACTTTTTATAATTTTCTAATGCAGCACATTTAAAATGGTAGATATCACCTTGTACTCTGGGAAACTTTTTTCACTGTTTTATGGCTTCTT
This sequence comes from Bovichtus diacanthus, assembly GCA_943590825.1. Taxonomy (NCBI): domain Eukaryota; kingdom Metazoa; phylum Chordata; class Actinopteri; order Perciformes; family Bovichtidae; genus Bovichtus; species Bovichtus diacanthus. Next base: position 7,505,995 of record CALSBV010012130.1, read on the forward strand.
ATGCACTACTCAATTAATCGATGAGGGAAAGACTATTGACAATCTGTCTTTTTCTGATAAACACGTCTGAAAGCAACTTGAACCCACCCTACCTCTTACCTACAACACTAGATGACACTAACAATAACAAATAGGCTGATATTATGGATGATTGTTCACAGCATTTTTAGTGCACTACACACTTTGGGGCCAAAATCCCAGGAGGCACCAACCCCTCGTACTGCATTCATTGTGGTTGAGATCATATTTTCCTCTGTTAACATTTAGAATACTTACAATTATGTTTGTTCTTTTAACATACTAATAATACATACATACATAACTTAATCCTGAATCATTTTATGAGTCACCATGCTATATAGTGTGTGGGATGCAATAATGGTGGCATTTACTTGTCATATACATACCCTTGTATGGAAACATTCTTGTGAAATATAACCAAAGAGCATTGCAGAATAGACTAGAATACTCTTACCTTCATTGACGCTTCCTGTAGCGTAAGATAATTAATGGAAATGAGTAAGTCGCTGTTCCACTTTAAACAACTCACAGCATTTGTAGGATATATGATATTGGTTGGCACATATGTTCTATATGTATTAAACACCTCAAAAAATGTTTTATATACTGTGGGGTCTGCCTTTTGCTGAGGGCTCTCAACACTTGTTTTACTGACCTATATAAGATCAGACACTTTCTGTTTTGAGTTTAGCCATCATATTTGACAAAAAAAAGAACTGGAAAGATATGGAGCATGTTAAGGCAGGACTCGTATTAGATACCAACAAGCTAAACTAATAAAGGTGTATGTATGTGTGTATATATATATATATATATATATATATATTCAGTCATGGTGGACAGCCAACGGCAACAATAATCCCTATCCACATGGTACATAAACATGCTTCCAATGAGTTTCATGTAGTATACAGGTATAATGAGGTATACACATTTGAAATTTAGGAAAAAGAAAGCACTGGGTATCGGGATGGAAATAGCAGAAAAATAATAAACGGATACCCTGACCTGAGGTATTAGCAGAGAAAAGTTACACACAACGAGTAGTGCAATGTGTACTGGACAGAATATTTCATTTTTATTAAAAAAAAAAGAGAGATTTATTTGTGCTGCCAGTGGCTCCAGACAGACTTACAGTATATAGAGACTTATACACTGATTCTGAGCTCTGTCATAGAAATAGTGTTTTATTATTGATTTATATTGCTGCTGTGCTGAAGCTTTCTGCATCAAATAGAAATGATAAACCTGTCCGTTAACATTTTCTACAGATGAATTTAGCAGTGATGGAGAAAATGTTCATGAATATACTGACTAATGATTATCTGGCATGCACTCCTCACATGCAAGCAGTTTTTCTGACATGTCCTCTTTTATTGCTTTCATGTCTCCTGCTGATCTCTCCATATGGTTTAGATGTTTGAGTTACAGCACATTTTCAGTACGCGGCCCCTCATATATCTCAGATAGTATATCACTCCATCACTTTCCAGTCTCAGAAAAAATGGTATGTCAAAGGAGAGCATGTTTGAAAGTTAATGACGGGCACTGATAAAAAAAAAAATGTTGAAATCTGTAATCATATGAAAGCCTGCTGACTTTACAAGGGATCTGAACACCTGAAGGTGTTAATGCACACTTCTTTATTCATTTTGCCTAAATGTGGGAGGTTAAAGGCTTTAGCTTTAATTATCACTTCAACGAGAAGGCAAGATGTTCATACTGACACCTCAGTAATTAGAATGTTTGTTGAATTACATTGTGACAATTTAAGTTTAGGTGAGAAAGTTGAACTGAATGCTGGAGTCGTTCAACTATTTAGATGCCATTCTACAACCTGCTGTTTCTCCTGAAATATGAGGATGCGGGTTAATCCGGTCTTTTATTAGGTGCAAAAGGGTACCATTTTCTTTTATGAGCCAAATATCCTGCAGATTTGAATCAGATTAGAGGCAGCTAATGATGTGAAGGACGGAAAGTTCACTCATCACTAACTATCTTTTTTAGTGTATAGTTATTAAATGTTTATATACCTCCTTTGAAGAAAACTTTTCAGACAGCAAACATTCTTTACTGTAATTGCTGAAGCATTGGCAATAAACTCCCATATCTATAATGACAGAGGACGTACGTATATCTCCAGTTTTTATATGTTGAAGTCTTGCCCCAATGCAAGAACATACAGCAAGCTTTTATGTCTAAGTGTAACAGAAAGTTTACATTTGGAACAGAAAAAGATTGAAAGGACTGCATGTAACAGGCGAGCGTCTTGGGTGATATAAAGCATTCCCTCCATAGCATAACATGTAGTCATCAGTGTTTTGTATGTTGATGTCAAAGTAATGAGCACAACTGGCAGTAAACTCCTCATAAAATTCAGCATATTTGTAGGCAGCTGTTGAATATGACGTTTGAAGCAAATACTCGCTGAGTCTCCATGTGTATTCATTTAATGTCCACACCATCATCTGGTGTTCAGTTAGTTCCTGATTCTGTATACCATATTGTTATAAGTGTTTTCAATTCGATTTTTGTTGACTTACACATTTTATTTTCAAATATATTCAGTTCAGTTTAAACACTGTTGATAGATAACACAATTGGCTCACCACACTATTGAAATCCCACTTTTTTTAAAGTGTTTAATATGAAACCCAGACATGGTATTAGGTATGTCACAGTGTTTAAACAATTAATCAATGCCACATGGTTCTCTTTGTCTCATTTGTGCTTATTTAGTTTTGTGACACAAAGCACATGCTTTAAAGTTTACATGTCCTGGAATATGGAATTTCTTAATGGTATAGGATTAACTCAGATGTGTAACTTTCAACTCAACGATGATGGACTGGAGTGTCAATTGTTGCAATGCAAAGACCTTTTCTTACCTTGTTTTTGTTACATAGAGTGACAATGTTTTTCTTGTCTTTGCATGGTTTTTCACCTCACTCCATCATACAGATGGACATAATAACAATAGACCGTAGTGAGTAGAAAGATAATGGATTTCATCTTTAACTAGATTGTTGATATTGTTGCCGGTGCATTTGAAATTCTGTGTTTGCACTTCAATCTGTGGTTATAAATCTATTTCTGATAACTAATTTAAATCCTTATAGATATTGCTGAAGTTTGATAACTGACTGTCACAACCAAGATACATCCAAAAATGTAAATCTTGTTCAAAGTCTTCATTATCCCAGACATGCAAGGCAATATGTAAATGCTGGATGATGTGTAGTGCTTCAGAATTTAAATTAAGTTCACAGCAGCAATGCTGCCTCAGATGCAATGGAGCCATCACCAGAACAGCAGGGGTATTGAACAGAGATTCACTTTAATTGTAAATCAACCTCTCGCTGCTCAGTCTGCTCTTC
>CALSBV010012130.1:7518709-7651505 GCA_943590825.1 Bovichtus diacanthus
TATATATTTATATATTTTTTATATATATATATATATATATATATATATATTTATTTTCGTCAACTGAACAGACCTGAGTTGTCGGTTACATAACTAATGTAAAGGAATTCTTTGTTTTACAGAGCAGAAATGTCAAATTCATAGTTAATGTTAAACTGAGATTCATTTTGGTAAGAAAAGAAGAAAGTTTACATCTTTTATGCAAAGGTTATATTTTTAAAAGTGGTATGAGCTGAATCAGTTCTCGCATACCATGGACATTTAAAAGAATGAATGAAAGAATCATTTCAGTACCAAAGGAAATAAATAATATGTTGAACTGTAGCACAATCAGAGCATTATACCAGAACCAGTGTTATTTCAGCTGAACTTGAGTGAGTCAATGTGTAGTCAACCATTCTTTGATTCTTCCAGTAAAAGTATCTCGGCTAGTCCCAAGCTTCTACTGGAAATGCATCACTTCTACAATGTTCTTCTGATGCAACAGCAAATCACAACAGCATGCCCCCTTTTCGAGGAAACCTCACTGCCTCCCAACAATTTTCTACTAACAGTAAAACGATTACTCATGACTTAGCTCTTTGTAAAATTTACTGTAACTACATGAAAGAGACCTACAGTATGTCACACAAGGTTAACTTAAGATATGAAAGAAAGATGTCCTTTTAGCTTTTTTATAGTACCAAATGATTCTTAATGTCTCTGTAAACTTTTCTATCAAGTAGGTCAGTGTATTCTTGGCTCACGCTGGCTGTTGCAAATGAATTTGCATACTTCTTTATTTGTTCTTTCTCTCGTTTGACAGCATCTAACTCCTATTAGAAAGTTTTAAAAACAACTTCACACAAGTGATTTTAACTGCATACATTTGGCACTGTTGTTGTTTTCTAAACACACCTCACAAATGAAAACCTGAGCATTTTTGGGTGAAAGGCTAATGTGGAAATTAACCGTGGGCTCTCATTCACTCGGGCTCTTTACTGGTTATTTCAAGGGCAAGCTGTTGGGCTGACATTCAAAAGTTCTTTTTTTGGCAAGGGAAAGCTGTTTTAGGTTAACGGCCCCCAGATTCTTGGAGAGGTCCATACTGTAGGCTGTAGAAAGAGGGCCTCACTGCATAGTTTATGGAAACCTCAGGGAGTAGTTAACACTGAATGCAAGAGACATAATGGAGAACATAGGCTGGAACACAGAAGGACAATTTTGTTCTTTCAATATGCATCAAGTTTCAACATCTGGGAATATATTCATTAGAACGATTAGTGCCTTTTTAGCGTCAACTGATAAACAAAATATGAGGAGACAATATGCTGGCCCTCACACATGCAGAGCACGTAGGAGCCCTCTGCATGTTCTGCTTCTCATTATGCTAACTTACATGCTTCTCATTATGTTCGGGCCATCCTTCCCCCAGGCCTATACCCTTTTAGCCATTTATGTGTCAACAGAATTACCACGGAGAATCCTCACTGTCTCCAATAGACGTTTTCTCCTTCCTTAGCCCCTTTGTACTGCTCTGATGTGTAACTCCATATGTGATCCTTTCCTAATGCCTGATGAGCTCTAAAGGTCCCCTATGGTGCCTACATATTCATTGTAAACCATGTGACAGGAAGGAATGGTCTGAAAAGATTAAGATTCTTGGCTTTTGTATAGTCATATCAAAAAACAGCTAAATTTGTTTCATATTAGGGATGGGATGCATTTTCTATGGTTGAAATTCACTCCTTCCCTCCTGTCTGCCGTCTTCCAAAAAACTAATCTCGAGGCAGCGAGTGTACGAGCCTGTCCTCATCTGAACTTTGGGTGGATGAAACTGCAAATACACGCAGAGTCCTGCTGTGTAGCCTCTCTCTCTTTCTCTCGCTCTCTCTCTCTCTCTCTCTCTCTCGCTCGATCGCTCTCTCTCTCTTTCTCTCTCTCTCTCATTCTCTCTCTTTTTCCCTCTCTCATTCTGTCTCTCTCTCTCTCTCTCTCTCTCTCGCTCGATCGCTCTCTCTCTCTTTCTCTCTCTCTCTCATTCTCTCTCTTTTTCCCTCTCATTCTGTCTCTCTCTCTCTCTCTCTATCGCTCATTCTCTCTCTCTCTCTCTATCGCTCATTCTGTGTCTCTCTCTCGCTCTCTCTCTCGATCATTCTCTCTCTCTATCGCTCATTCTTTCTCTCTCTCTTTCTCTCTTTCTGTCTCTCTCTATCTGTCTCTCTGTCTCTCTCCCTGTCTGTCTGTCTCTCTTTCTGTCTCTCTCTGCTCAGCATTAGCTCGCTTTGCTTCATTGCCTCCCGCCTGCACACAGCATGTCAACAAGTAAGATCAGAGATGCGACTGTATCAAGTCATATCAGGTCTAAATATGTGAGAGGAATGTCATTTGGAATTCACAGCAGAGAAGGGAGAGACAGAGACGCAGAGGGATACAGTCAATCAGGAGACACACATGCATGTGCACGCACACACACACACACACGCACGCGCTCGCACACACACACACAGGTTGTATAAACAGTAGGCAAAGCTATCCGGTCATCTCACTCCTAATGAAAAGTGCACCAATGACATGGATGTAAAAAAGGGGCTTTATTTCCGTGGCAACCAGGGCAACAGAAGGAGGAGGAAAAACCAAAAATACTGCATTGCGTCATAACGTTAAATCCCAGTGACTTTGTGTTTGCATGGCCACAGCTACATTATATCTTGACAATACTCCTCAATAAAGTCCAAAACGAGGATGATGACTGATGATGCTGCCAATCCACAAAACTGATTCAGCCTGCAGCTTCATAAACCACCAGAAAAATTAAAATAATCTGTGCAAACCCCCGAGGGGCAAGAGGCCATAGTCATACAATACAGCACAGGATGTTGAGGCTTTTCGTCAGTGATTTGTGGCCTTCTCTGTTTAAATCTTGAGGAACAAACTGATTGCGTTCCAGATGTTCTTTATGTATGACATTAAGGGGCAAGAAGGGTATTTCCACACCATCTGTCTGTAAAGCACAGTTTGATCAAATATATGCTACATTTATCAACGTCACATCTTTACATTTCATGGAGTTGGCCAGACAGAATCCAGATTTGGTCCAATCAAATAGGATGGATTAGTACATGTTGTTTTGGATAGATGAATGATTACTATACTGGGCTAAATGTATATTGATAGACAAGGTCATTAAGAATATGGTAATGTATAGAGCCACGGTCTCATGGAATTCCTTGCCTCTACATATACTTCAGGAAACAAGGACAGATCAATTTATTAACAGGTGAAACCAGATACAAACAAACAATGTATAGCTCAATGTTGTCAATGGTTTGTTGACACTTAAGGAGATATCGTCATTATCAGAACTTTCCAATATCTCTCTTTTGTGACTCACTTGCTCATAGTTACGGTCCAAACGATATGAAATAAACGCCTGTTCGTGGAAACTTGTCATGAATGACGCACCATCATATACATGGTCTGCAACCCTATACCTTCATAATATATGGCGGCCAGATGATCGCCAGAGCAGGCTCACGTTTGTTTGCCAATAGCAGAGTATGCTGATACTCAGCTGCAATCAACCCAAATCTGCTGGCTATCTGGGGAACCTCTGGGGTGTTTATACATGATACTGTATAGTCTGTATTTGCTTTCCATGTCAGGGAGGAATGCTCAGATTGTATGACTCTTTGCAGGAGGCAACAGAGACAATGAAAAGTAACAGTGTTTGCAGCTGTGACTCCTTCACCATGAATCAGAAATGTAGGGTCTGAGTGGATAAAAAAAAAAATCTTCAGAATGAGTTATGACCTACCTTCGTACTTAGTTACAAATGTCAGAAATACGCTGTATGGACTTCATTAAGTAACACCTGGCAGACAGCTGAGATCTGATAACAATGTGAGCCAGACTAACTCTGGAGGTCTGGCAGGCCTGATCGCACTTTAGATTCAGATTCAAATAGCACTTTATACCAGGTGTAAATGTGGTTAAGCCAGGTTTTGACATTTTCTTCTTCTCATTTGTGGATGAATTCACCCAGTCGGGGCTTATTTTGCAATAATGAACTGGGCGTACTCTCATTTTATAGATATGTTCCTTCTGAAAAATACATAGTCAATGTGCTTGGAGCAAAATAGCAGGTATCATTTATTTAGGCTTTATTCTCAGAGCACTGACTCCAAACTGAACGGGATCCACAATCCACTCGAAGAACACTTAACGCTCTTCTGAACACCTGCCTGTCACACATGTCATCTAAAAGACTTAAAAGCAAATTCTCTTTTTGGTTAATGTAAATATTTATTACGATGCAGTTAAAGGAATGCCTAGTTGAACGTGTAAATAAAACAAAATCAAGCAAGCGTATACACTGGGCCTTAACAGTGAATGTTACCACATAATTAATGCTTTTCAGGGATTAGGGATTTTAAAACAGTCCTTCATCAAAAAATCTGAATGTTAACTTTTTCAAATCTGATCAAAGTGACCGAAACGTGTGTTTGATTGTCCCTTAATATGCTCTCACTGAGCCTAAATTGTTCAGTAGTCTGCAGCTCAAATTTCTGAGCTTGCATCTTTCCTTATGGCGCTCTTATTTTCCTTCCAGACAGCTCTAACACATTGGCTGGTACGTAGGTAGGTGTTTACTCCTCAAAAAAAACCTCTCACCTCCCCCACAAACACATTAAATATGGAATCACAAATTGAAAGTGGACTTGTGTTGACTCCTTATGTAACCAGACTGACAGGATGTGATTATTTGAAACAAAAAGTTTCTCAGTACTGTGTAGGAGGCAGAGGGCATCGACAACAGCTTTTTCCTGACTGAAACTCATGTTTAGAGAAGTTGTTTTTTTTTCCCCGTGTAAGGCACACTGTGCACTTAAGTCTTGTTGGAGACTACATACTATTTAGTCCTACAGCTCATAAAATACCATTGGCCTTTGAGTCAATCACCTGTATGGGCTCATCATTTGGAAAAAAACTCAAAGAGACCGCCTCATTGGAAAAAAGCACCGGCAGTGGTTGTATGGTCAAACGCTTAAAACGACCCAATGTATGTATGTAACTGTTTTCTTGCGGTTCTCTGAATGACTGTCCTCTCTCAGAAATAAAGGCAGAAGTCATGTAATGATGTAATAGCGCAGCAAAACCTCTTAGTTAGGAGGTGGATGTTCAGGGTGTCAGTATGCTTCTAACATAGCATTTTGGATCGTTAAGCAGGTCGCCTGTCGCCTCGCACCTTTCTGCCATCAGACACAACAACGCACGCCAACTTCACAATTTCTCACTGACTTTGACATGGGAGATTGCTGTCTGTTTTGAACTTAAATCCCCTTCAAAAAGTGGGGGAGGTCAACTTGATTTCATCGAGCATGTTCTCTTGATATGTGCGTATTTCCATTTTTCCTTTCCTTCTCCAATCATTGTATTGTAATTCAATGCTAGGCATAGCCCTAATTACATTTGTATAGAGATACTTTCTTCTTAAGTGCGCGTGGACACTGTTGGCGTCTTTCCCTGTTGCCGATACAAGCGTCTTTTTGTAGACCGCTGCTTGTTTCTTTCCAAGAGTTATCTCTGCCTCGGCTAAACACGGGCCCTCTTAACCTCCCTTTTATTGCTTTAAAGCCCCCATCCAAAACACCTCGCCCTTTGCCTTATTGGCACTTTACAATACAAACAAAATGAGCTCCAATGTTGCCCAGGGTCTTAAACCATATTGCTCTATTTAGGCACTGGTCTAAGCTTGTTAGGTAGGTTATTATTGCCTGGCTTATTAACTTGTTGAGGGTATCATGCTCGTCGCACATGTGAGAGGGCTCGAGGCTGAATAACCCAGTAGTTTTATATTAGGTGCTAGGCTCACCATCCACCCCAATCTCCTCCCTACGACTTGTGCGCTGTATATAAATGTAGCGCTTCATTCACTTTCTGGGAACATAATCCAGGCAGTTATTACATTTGTCACCACAGTGTAATTGGAAAATCATTTTTAATGCCATTCTCTGGGCATACTATTAATATATGTTATACTTGGCTGCCTACTGCTCCTCTTTTACTTGAGTGGTCAGTGGATCCCAGACACCTGCTTATGGTACACAGTGTCCTTAAAAAACAAGGACACCAAAGCAACAAATGCTGTGTCCCTAAGAAAAGAAAAGAAAAGAAAAGAAAAAAAACGGGCCACATGCCCTCCCTCTCTTTCTGTCTCTCCTCAAGTTGTCTCTCTGTCACTATCTCTTGCCCTTAATGCTTCGTCTAACTTGATCTCTCCCTCCCTCCCTGGCTCGCTCGTCTGAAACGGGACCTGAAATGACCAGCACACGTTCACACTGGGGGGCTTAGACTGATTCATGTGGGAGCTGCTGCAGAGCTTCGCATTTCTTGTCTTAATATGTCCAGGCAGATGAAAGGGGGAACGGAGCAAACTGATGGCACAGACCAGTGCTGCATTTTCATTCCTTTGAAATGGGAGTGTGATGCCAGGATTTACCAGGGGGTCTTACAAAGCCAAGGCAATAATGAAGAGGAGGGGAGGGAGGAGTTGTGTGGTTGCAGATTGGTGAGAGAGAGGGGTAAAATAAGGAAAACAAGGCGGATGGAAGAAACAAATAAAAGCCTTCACTCGCAGCTGCAGATGACGGTAAATTAAGTAATGTGGACAGTGTATAATGTGAAAATCCTCTTTAATGCCTTGATTTATATTACAGCCTTTAAAAAAGATCATCAAATCTTCTGAAATATCTCTAGAGGAAACATTTGATCTTACTTGACTTATATGAATAAACACAATTGAATTAAACACCTTCAATCGAATAATTCAAAAGCGGTAAATCATCTTAATTTATGTTGAGTTGTTTGTCTGGTGACTCCAAATGTTTGAAACTCTCTTATCACCTGTAAAACATTTACAACGCACCTTTTTTTTTCAGTCCTCCACCCACACACTCATGTTATTGCAAGCCTTATTTCTGGTAAACTTGAAACATGTTATTATTTCCTGCTTGCTTATATTATTCAAATGAGCCTTTTGGGCAGCATTAGGATTTTATTTGGGCTCTTTCTCCATAGCAAGCTAGATACAGATACTTTACACATGACACAAAACCAAATAGGGAATATATGACAAGTAACATTTCACACTTTTGTGTAGAGAAGAAACTCAATAAAAATGTTCATGCTGTTTTTAAGTTTTAAACTAATAATACAAATAAGGATACACGACACCATGCTTTTCAGTCATGTGGTCATGCCTGTGATTGAAGTGATAAATCATGTAGGGGGAAATATTGAAGAGCTCTAGTTGCATCTTGTTACACATGCACAGTATTAACCTTTGTTTAATGTTTTGCACAGAGTAATCTAGATCTGCATGGGGTTTTAAATATAACCACAAAAATTAAATGCCGATTTAAATAAATAAATAAAAAGAACAGCACTCTCTTTGAATAAAGATCCAAGATTAAGATTTAATTCAAATTACAGCATGTTAAGTGATGAAAAAAATGCACTCTTATTTTTTATGAAAAAAAACATTTATGGAGATAATTAACGGTAAGTCAGTCCATTTAGGAAAAAAACACAATCGTCATATAAGATCTATATGTTGATCACTACCCAAACTTTTGAAGTGTTTAAATTAAGTGTTAATAAATGTAACAAAGACATCACAAATACATCTCAGAGGAGTGATAAACCAATGATCATTGTGGAATAATACAAGCCATGTACAATGGTTTAACATACTGCATAACAAAGCATTATCACGTGCCATGGACAAAGCTCATGAATTCTGTAACATATTCGATAAGGTTTCCAATTCGTCAAACTAACCACTAGACCTGATAAGATAAAAAGCTGCAATTATTTTGTTTTTTGATTAGTTGTTTCACAAATTTTTCAAGCAGAAATGCCAAACATTCTCTGATTGCAGCTTCTCAGATACGAAACTTTGCTGCTGTACTATATATGTTTTATATCACTGTAAATTCATAAACGTTGACTCTGTAACAATATAATGGAAATATATTACTATTTTCTGAAATTCTGCCGATTTTAAAATGATTCATGAATCAAATGAGAAAATAATCTGCAGTTTAAATAATAATTAAAATCACTCGCAGCCCTACAAACCACAATGTAAGACATAACAAAATAGACCTACATCAAAAATGTGCCCTTGATTCTCCTAAACGTCACTTTCAGCTTTGATTGCTTCCAAAATGTTGGAAAAATAAACTCATTGGAGAAACAATTTACCAACTTTAGAACTCAATTTCAGTTAATGAGAGCCATTTTTTTAAACTGCTGATCAAAGAAAAAACCTACACAACTAATCCTGTTTTACAGAGCATCTTAGTTAATGTTGTCTCAGTTTGTTAACCTACTCTGCCCTCAGCTCGCCTAAAGATCTCAGCCTTCAGTGTTTTGCTTCACCTTCCTGTCCAGCATCACAAATGCTGCCAGTTGATGTTTATCCCACTGCTTTAGCGGTATCCCGCAGAGACAACTCAGGGCAGAAAACACATCCTATTAAACTGTTGAGTGCACAATGACCTTATGAGGACAGCAGTGCTTTGATGCTCCTCCTAGGGATTTGGGTTTTGGTAAACACCTAAACCACACATTAACTGTTTCTACACTCCGAACATGTAGGCCTACGCAGAAAGAAATAAAAACACCAAAAAATGAAATTTTTTTGAAAAATTAGCACCTTCCTTCTAGTTGGTAAACATAACAAATCAGGGTAAATGTATTTAGACTTCACTTTTTCTGCAGTGTTTGTGCAAACATAGTTATTTATAAACCCTTTGCACTTCGGCAGAATATTTTAAATTAAAACACAGTTGAGGTTTTATAATATCTACAGTGAAATATACCAAGTCACTACTTGTAAATTGACCACACAATAAGATCAATAAAGAAAATATTGTTCACAGCAGCTGTGGATGCTTCAGAGGGCAAGAGACAAATAGAGGCAGAGAGAGAGAGGGCGTGCGTGCGTGTGTGTGTGTCGGGCGTGCGTGTGTGTGTGTCAGGTTTTTTCTCACCCACCCTGTCTTGCCACCATCTGTCCTGAGGACTGGCATCAATGAGTGTACAGACGGGCACTCGCTAATAAGCTCAAACAGGCAGCAGTGAAAGAAGCCACATGAGGACATCCTCCGACTTGCTCACCATCATCATTACGCTGGGAGTGCAAATAAGGGCAAGACAACCTGGGACATTAATTGTGTCTCAACTTGCCAGGAACCCCACAAACTACTGAGTCAATAGCTCTGAGACGATTCGGACAATGTTTTTGTGAATAGTTTTGCAAATATTTGTGAATTTGATGAATAACAATAAGAATTGCACTATAGGTTTAAAGTGAGGTCTAGTCACAGATAAATTGCATATAGTTTAATCCAAAAGTTCTTACCGTCCATTTCTTTTTCCCTACAGAGGAATTAAACAAGACAATTATCCATTTCTTGCTCAGTGGTTTTAACACTGTATTTGTTTGAATACATATTGAAAGAGATGAACACATTTTAGGTATTGTTTAAAACATGTGAACAAAAGGTTATTAGAGCCTTGAGCAACATTATAAGGAAAAGGGATTACAAATAAATGAACACACACAGTGTTTTTGATGCAACTCGAGCGACAGCACCAGTAGCTTCAGACCTGCACTCACTGTCCAACCTGCGCCACCTACAAACCTTTTTTCATAGCAGACATTTTGACTAGTCGTACGTAGCAGAAAAGGCACAGGTGTTAAGAGTAACATGTTGCTATTCAAGTCTCCCACTAAGCCATACTAGTGAGCCAGCATGATTAATACCAGGGCGCATGCTGGCTCACTTGTGCCTCATGCAGGCAATGAAGTGAATTTTAACCTTGTGTTATACGACGGTAATTGGCAGCTGGATGTTTTCTGCAGTCTGTGTTTATTCCCCCAAAGTGACAATTTAGCGGCTGTACAGACAGACTAGCTGTAGCTAGCTAGCATTGTACGCGCCAATCGTGTGTGTTCACCCCAGACTCTGAGTGATACCAGAACTCACCAGTAAGTCCAGTTCTTTCTGTTATTTCCCTCCAGTCGGTCCTTTTTTTCTTTTGTCTCTGCACATTTATGAAATATATTTATAAAGCCCAGAGATTAGCACAAAGCTGCTAAATATTTTCAAATCACACTGAGGGTGCCCCTCCTAGGGGGGGGCCCAGGAATTATAAAGGGGGGGGGACGTGATGAGGCTAAATATAAATGATGCATGGTTCTGCACTGGCCTTGGGGGGCTTGGGGGCTTGAACATATTTGTATCTACTAATGGGGGGCCCTGCAGAAAATGTTTGTGAACTGACCTAGAGAAAGTCTATTAGTGCCCACGTGTGTCTTTCCCTTGACTTCGTATGCCACGTCTAACGTGCGACTGCAGTTTCCTTTTTATATAGCTTTTTTTTACATTTTCTTTTTCTCTATTATACATTTTAAATTTGCGACATCCTTTTGTTCCTTGTAAAATTTTATTTAATTAAAATGTGTACAAGATGAAATGATGACCCCCGTGTCACCTACAACACATCAGGTGTCAGTGTTTCTTTGAGATTTGGCTCAGACAGGTGCCGTTTTGTTTAACAGCAGACAGTTAAATTTCACCAGATCTTATATTTGTAACACTACCATGAAGCCTAAAGCTACCCTACAGAGACATCACAATACTATCAAAGTCACCAATCGTATAATGTTACAATATCGGCGACACTTTGACAGTCACGCAGGAGGTGACACTTTCAAAAAACAATGGGCTATTCTCAATCTTTCAGACTACAATAGGTAGCTTTCAGACAACATTTATATATTTTAAAATCCTGTTCTCTCTTTCAAACTACTCTTTCTTCAAGTACCTCTCTGTATATGTGGTTAGTTGAACAGCTTCACGTACTGCTGTTAGTGGTTGGGGTTTTAATAGGTTGTGCTTGTTGGTTTGTCAGTGAAAGAAATGTCCAAACTAAGATGCTACTTTGAATCGACTCGTGAGTGATGTGACTAGCAAGATGAAACGGATTATTATAACATTTTAGTCCACTCCTCATTGGCTCACCAGTTGCTGAGATACAAACAGCCCACAGGGCAGGCAACAGCAGTTCATTCAAGTTGAGCGTGAACACTAGTGCTCTTTGATTTAGACGGGGTCGTGGAAGGTGAAGCGGATAGCGAAGAGGTAGATTTTTATCCTCCATTCTTTTCAGTGCAACGAAAAAGATATCGGTGACTTGAAAGAGAAGGAGCCAGCATCGAAACTTATCATAAATCTGTTTTGTGGGTTAGTCTTTATGATATTCCATCAGTTGTGGTTTCTGGAGCACCACCAGTGCTCAATAAGTAAGCAGCAGAAAAAGGGCTGTTTCCCAGATCTGCATTGTCCTCAGATGAACCTGGAACGACTGCCAAGAATCCAGCAAAGTTTATAGGAGGTAAAAGTAAGCAGGTTCGAAGACATCTCTGGTTTTCAGCCAAAACAACAAAAGAGTAATTCCTCAAAGCAAATTTAGGCACAGCAGGTGAGCTTTTTTTCCCTCATCAAAACACTTCTGTTTTTTCGCTTTGAGAAAGTAAAGAGCGTTTAGATAATAGAGTGCTAATACATTTTCAATGCGGGCAAGAAAGGAGGGGTGAAGACGGAGGGGGGAAACTGACTCAAAGTGAAAGAACTGAAGGACAAAAAGACGACAGATCCGTTATAATGTCTACCGAAAAAGGGAATGAGGAATTATGAGTCAGCTGTTGAACTCATTACAGCTACAACAGTCATCTTTCTCTCTCCCAATCTAAATGAGCTGCCCTCATAAAGCAGCAGTCTGGCGTCACATGCAGCACATAGTTATAGTGAAACACACCAGACACATTTCTAGCAAGGGTCCCCATTCATCTTGTGTAAAGGCAAACAATATGTTTACAAAAGTCTAGTCCAGCGTTGTGTGCACACATTTGAACAATATTGGATTATTAGAATTTCATAATAATGGTAAGAACCAGCCATTTCTCAATTTCAGATGCTATGAAGTGAATGTTTTGCATTTTTGCCTGATAAATGAGTTACGATTGACCAGTTTGCTGTTTCAATATTGTTGAATTGATTCACCGACTGATCATTTCAGCATTAATCATTCATAAAACTAATGATACAGAAAGTGATCCTGCCACAGTAGTACTAAAATAACCCAGGTTCCCATCCAAAAGCAGCAAAAATTCAACTGAACTTTGTCATGTTTTGCTTTTATCAATAAATCAACTTTTGCCCCTCAGCCAAGCGTAATAGGGTTTGCTAATTGATGTCACATTTTCTCCGAATTTTCAAGTGTTTCCACTTTTTTTTCACATGTTTTTTTATGCACAGATTGAAAATGTGCTTATAAGCGGGTGGATGGAAATTAATGTACTGATGTGTAGATAGAGCCCCTGAACTTTCTTAATCCTAAAAGAAAAATGTCAGTGCTACAACAGCCAAATCAATAATACAATGCATCTGAGAATAGAGCCTAAAAGTAGGACCGTAAGTAAATTAGTTTGACAATTGTTAACAAAAACATATGCTTCTTTTTTCAGATGATATGATGACTATAGTATTATGGGAAAATGTGGGCTCAATTTACGTTTGCGATATGCTGATAAAGCGAGACGACTGAGCCTCAGACAAATGACATCTTCCCTCCATGTCTGGTTTTCGGCCACCCTGCAGTCAAATATGACATGGATTTACTGTAACAGGAGATTAGAGCTTAACCAATATACCTCGGGCTCACTAGTGCTTACTAGGCCTGGAATGCTTTTGTTGAATAATCACACCAGACCAGTGAATGGCATTTAGCCAGTAATGGCTAATATGTGTGTCCAGATGTTGAATCCCTGTGGAGCACAGAGACGCTGAACAAATCACCCTCCAGTACACAAGACCCGACACTGACTCATTAACATTAATCTCTGTGTGGACATGAAGGTAATGAAGATACATGTGATCCCTATGTATCACCATATTAATGTAATATATAGCTGTGTAATCATTACAGTTTTCAAATAATGTTTTTATTTAATTTTTAAACCAACAAGTTGCCGATTCAATTTAAGAACTATATTCTTATTATTTTTCTTTCTGGATTTAGTTTAAAAAAAAAAAACTATTTATGGTTCATTAACGATTTACCAATACTATATATTCATTAGATAAATGTGCAATTCAAACTATGGTTATTCTCTGGTGGAAAGTATACACCAGAATCATGTTTTAACTTTATTCCCAAATAAGGGATCACATATGTTTCTATTGCTTAAGTATGATGAAGTGATGCCAAACACTAAACATATATTGAGTTCCATCTATATTGAATATATATATATATATATATATATATATATATATATTTTATTTTATTTTTTTTAAGTTTATTTTTTTTACTCACAGATGAAGTCATTTCACACATTTAAATAGAAATCTTTGATGAAGTTAGCCAGAACAATGCTGACCACACATTTCTCTCACAGCAGCAGTAGTAGTTGTATTAGCAGCAGTAGTAGTACAGTAGTAGTACCCGTAATATCAATGTTACTATTAGTGGCAGCAGTAACAGAAGTAATGATAATGTATTGATATGTAGGATTTTCAATCCTCGCAGAAGGAGAAGTTTTGATTCAGTATTTGCTACTAATAATGTTTAATTTGAATTATTTCTAAAGCCAAATTGATTTGCTTTGAATATTTCTTTTAGCATTGGTGTAATATTACATTTCTTTTATGCCCTTCGAAGACGATTAAAAAAAAAAAAAAAATCTTCAAAAGGATTGTTGTAATATTTTTGTTTTGTCGTAATGAACTTTGTCAACAGTAGGCTATATTTCAGACTAGATATATGAAATTCCCTCTAAAGAATAACTGTAAAAAAGTTTTCCAGCTGTAATAATAAATATTTAGTTTACTGTGCGAGCAGCAGATTTTCCTTCTTGCACAAACTTAAATGTGGCATTGCCGAAGTTAATGCAGGTGAACCGCGCCAAGTAATTGTTCAGGAAAGTGACAAAACTGCTTTTTTATTTTTTAACTACTTTAAGTCATTAGGCAACCGGCATTTTGCAGGAAAACCAGCTCATTAAAGTTGCATGTTGAAAATGTTTTGCTGGAACGTTTTTCAATGAGGAAAAAGCAGCAGTGGAGCATTAATGGGTAAAGAATATCCGAAACGATATGGGGAAGAAAGCAAAAATGACTTGTATCAAGATTACCACCAGTGTAATGTCTAAACAAGAGCAGCCGACAGTGATAACCACATTCAAGCCTAAACTCCTGAAACATTTTGCGCAAATAAAAACAACTCCACGGTAGAGACCTGACTATTAAAAACCTGAGGACACAACTATACCCTGGTCTGTGACCATGCTTTGTAGTCCTCTTCAGTTTGGGATTTAATCACACTTGCATTACAACAAGTGTTTCATTTGTGCAACATTTGATTTGACCCGACACCTGAGAATGGGAGGTAACCTGAGCAACACATCTGTTATCTTTAGTCAGGTGATAACAGTATACATAATACTGTGGCTTCATGGTCTTAAACTCCTCTTATTCACTTCTCATTTATATATTTTAAATATATCCTCATTGTATCTTTATAGGTTTTAGCCTCCCTCTTGTTGAAACTCACACGCACCAGCCGAAGTGTGCAGTTGACTTCAGGCAATAATGTGTGAAAGGTTTTCTTTGCCGTGCAATATTGTTGTGAGAAGATGCTTTTAGCCCCTTTCTTAGCTTTTCCTTTGGAAACGAGTTGGTGGCCTTGTTATACATGTAGCTTGTGAAGTTGTGTTTATTTCTGTGGGTGGATTCTAACGGGTGTTTTTGTATGTAGGCTCCCTGCAGAGAGCAGCGCTTTCTAAAGTGTTTTCAAAAGTGTCTGGCAGTTGCCTTGAATAAGGTTTCTTATAATATTTCTCAAATGTTTGTTTCTATAGTTTCTGATTGCTGAAACTTTTAAGTTAGTGTTGAAGCTGAATTCATTGGACCAGAGTCGGTGCTCAACAAGTGTAATATTAGAGCATTCATGGGCAATCGTCACTTTGACTGCCTAATCTTGCCATTTGTGTGGCTCGTGTATTTCTTCTTTCTCTTGACAAATAAGAGAGCGGCCATCTGCTCGCTGTGAATTTCCCTGTGATAACCTAATAGGGTGCCGCAGACTGAAAAGCTGTAACTCTTACTCAAGACCTCATCGCTCCAGATCCTGTCCCACCTGTGCGCTCATGTTATAAATTACGATCATTTGGGGGTTCATGCTTAACTTTTTTGCCAAGGCTTTTAACGGGGCATTTAATCCAGCCCTACTTTTAGTAGTGAGCTGTTTGGGACTGTGGAACCAGGCAGCATGAAGACTAGATATGAGGCTCAGACTAGCTCCCTTTCAACATTGTTAACCAGAAAGCTACTGCTGCAATACTGGAAATCTGAAAAGGTTCCTACATTTGAAATGTGGCTAAAAGAGCAAGGCAACGTGTTACACCTCAAATTAGTTAGATTTTGTCAACTAGAGAAGAAATCTTTTTGAAAATTGCCCACCTTTCATTCATCCAATGCCTTGAAGTTAACTTAAGGTCATCTGTCATTGAGCCACTGTCTGTGCTGTTCGGTATCAGGATATCTGCATTCTCCTTTGTATAACCACCAACTCTTGTGTTTATTTATATATTCCTTTATTACGAAACGAGAAAAACTGTGCGGTCTATCGAGGGACCGGTTTAAGCTCTGTACTGGCTGATGTACAGAGATTTCTTAACTTGTTTTTGAACATAGTCGATCACACATTTTACACAACTATTTGATCAAGGGTCTCAATATGAAAATGCATGGAGCTCAATCAGTTAACCCTGGTTTGTTAGATGATCTGTTGTGAAGCAGCCAGAAGCACAAGAAGGCTGCACAGATATCTCGCTGCCAACAGTAGATCAGTGTTATTCTCAGGTGTTTAAGGACATACTGTTTAAAATATGATACATTGTCTTGGCAATTGCTGGTCAGAGGGACATTTAAGCTTACAGTGGCGCTGTGGAAAAATGTCTGGGGGTGCAGGTACAATTTTTTGTGGACGCTCTGAGTAGTTCAAAGAAAAGTATTTTGAGAAGAATGGGTTTGAAGAAGGCAGCTCTTCAAACGCATCAAAAGAAGCGCTCTCACCCCGACAGACAGGAAGCTTGATGTGTCGTGTGTTTTGAGGGTCTCTTTTTATGTAATGTTACTTTAGCGGACACATTATACCACCTGAGGAAGTGGATTATGTCCTCTTGAAAAAATAGTTTGTGCTGAGATTATTTTTTAAATCTGAGAACAAGAAAAATTCACATTTTCTCACCTCCAAATTCTGATTTTAAATTCCAAATTCAGAAACGTTCCTCAATCTTGTGACTTTTTCTAGAAGAGTTACAGAATTCTGACTCTTCTCAGAATTGACTTTTCCTCAAATTTGAGACCCTTTTTTCAGGTATCTTCATCAGAATGTAACCCTTTTACAAATTTCTGACTGCTTTTATTTTCAGAAAATGTAACCTCTTTTATGTTGCATTAAAGATGTTCCATATTCACCTCTGAATGCAAGTGTATTATAACTTCTCAGTGACTGATATCTCTAACATCGGTGCATATAAACTGATTTGACATTGCATAAAGACAAAAGTCGACTGTTCACATCCTTTAGGTGGAGTAGCCAGTCAGCATCTGCTGTAATGTGCTTCAGCACTGTCATTGCAGTAGAAAGGTCTGCAGCACCACCAACTTTACACCCATGATATGGGAGAACATTGAAACTATTTCACTGGATACACATCGTGAGAATTTGGTCAAAAACGTTCAATTTAACAGTCTGATGATAAAATGATATACGGATCTTATCCAAACAACACACTAGTGTGCCGCACCCTTTCCTGCACCCTTGGCTTTTGGCTGTGACTCAAAGCAGTGGAGTTGACAGAAGGTAATCCCCACCATGTGAGGCCTCGGCCCCAGTTTGGAGGCGGGGTGTGATTCATTCAAATCTGCCGGTGCTATAAAAAGAGGGGAAGTTGCAAGTAACCCAACTTCAACCCACAAGATCGTGGCACAGCAGAAAACCATTCGGACAGTTATTCTAAGTGACAATGAATACTATTAAAGCCATTAAAAATGCAATAGTCTGTCTCGTCTTGCTGCCCCGTTTTCTAATGGCAGCAGTCATGTTTTGGCTGCTTGACTTTTTATGCATAAGGAAAAGGGTTTTCTTCAGGATGAAGGAGCAGGAGGGCGATGCCATCGATCCTCCAGTGTGCATATCGGATGCAAATCGTCTCTTCACCCTGGAGTCCCTCAAGGCAGTGTGGCACGGCCATAAACTGGACTTCCTGAAGGCAGCGCATCTCGGACACGGAGCGCCCAACACCGAAGTTGTTCAGCTGGAGGATCAGCAGCGCAGCCGCATCCTCGATTACGCAAACGATAAAAGACCGCTCATCCTCAACTTTGGGAGCTGCACCTGACCACCGTTCATGGCGCGTCTGAAGGCTTTCCAGGGAGTCGTGCAGCAGAACGCAGATATAGCAGACTCTGTGGTTGTGTACATCGAGGAAGCGCATCCCTCTGACGGCTGGATGAGCACTGACGCGCCCTATCAGATCCCCACACACCGGTGTCTGGAGGACCGGCTGAACGCTGCCCAGCTCATGCACCTGGAGGTGCCCGGCTGCCCGGTCGTGGTAGACAGTATGGAAAACTCCTCCAACGCTGCGTACGGAGCTTATTTCGACAGACTTTATATACTGCAGGAGGGAAAGATAGTTTACCAGGGTGGCAGAGGACCTGAGGGGTATCGGATCACAGAGCTCAGAGACTGGCTGGATCAATACAGAGAAACCCTGGAAAAATCCAACAATCTAGTTATTAATGTGTAGATTAATTCTCATCTTTGTAGAGCTGCTATGACGAAAACAAAAATGCTGCATATTTTTCAGTATTATAACTCCAAATAGATAGATTTTTCTCCGCCAATAATGGTTTTAAGTGTATTTATTTTTTTATATGGTTGGATCAAAGTAATTTGTTCAACATTGTAGGGTGCACTACAGTAGGCTCCCTCATGTCATATTGGACATCTAGACATCCTGTTAGGATCCATCTACAAAAAGGTTAGTTTTGTTGAACATTGTTTGTGAACAAAAGTATTTTGTGTGTTAAAAGTTTTTATTTCTTCTCCTCGTGTAAATGCGCCTTTAATGAACCAGTCGGGATGAGATGTGCGCATCACTGTGCTCGTCAGTATATAGTGAAGGTCGGTTTTTAAACGGGCTCAATCCAGAGAACCGATACTGATGTTTTTCATACTGGAGATCATGGTGAAGGTGCTGCTTTCTGCCCTGCATGGCGCGACTGCTTTGTACATATTGTTCCGTTTTATGGATATATTTTTCATACAATAAAATGCTTTGATCTACTCCTTCATTGCAGGCCTATTTTATTTCAAACTAACTACTTTTATTGTGTAAGTTGCATCATTGTGGATTGCATGCAACGTGGGGGAGCTGGTGTGTTTTCCTTTTCTTCTCTTTTTGCAATAACGTCATGCTGTGCATAGATTTTACAGTAATTTGTTTTTATAGTAAAAAAACAAAAGGATGAATGTTCAATTTCCTGCACAATAAAGCACAACGGGCCTCTCGTGGATTCCTCCAGAAATCTCTTTTCTGAAGTGCAGCCACTGAAATTGGTGTGGAGAAGCAGAAAGTATGAAATCACTTGAAAAATGATAAGATATCCCAAAAGCTCCAAACATAAATACTCTGTAAAAACAGCAGTTTTAATGCAGATTATTTGTGATTCTCAACTAAAACCAATTTATTCTCAAAGTGAACAGCAACATACATCTTCAAACTTAAACTTTTTTTTGAGAGCATTGTCTTATTTTGCTCAAACTTGTTTTGCAGAACTTTTTTGATTTTACATAATTTTCTTCAAAATATCATTCCTTTTCTTTTCTGAGTCAGCAGTAATTCTCACATAGTAAATAATTAAGTTAGTTTCTAGAATCAACTATGTCCTGCAAATACATCTGGTCTCTGTAATGAGGTTGAATTATCGTGTGTCTACTTAGTGGGCAGGCACCTTTTAAAACCCTATAGATAGTGGCTATGGATCCTTCACTGCTGTGAAATAGCCGCGCTTTGTTCTCCACAGCCCCTTCCTAAGCCTTTGACCTCTCACAATTAAATGAGGATAATCACACTTGATCCTATTATGCAGAGTGATACATCCACCTGTAAGGGTCTAAACGCATACATGTTTTCAGGGCTTAGCACACCAATCCCAGAGCAGAAAAACAGTGTTAGGAGTGAAGGCATTTAACTGCGTTAGCGCACGTACGCACTGAAGTATCTGTAACTCTCTGTATGGAGTTAATACTGCATTATAGCTCCCATGAGCCTTCAGCTTATCTGAAAACATACACATGTAAATACCATGAAAATCCCCATGTTGCCAAACGTGCAAGAAATTAATACTTTTTGTAGTTTTCCTGGAAAACGATTTCATTCAACTTTGGAGTCTACAACTGAGGGAAAATCCCCTCAAAGGCTTCAGATACGAGTCACAACATGATGAAGACAAAAGGGAGCGGGAGGGCAATACCTCGGACACGGATGCCTCAGGAAACCAGATGATAACGCTGACACAACCTGTGTGTGGAGCAACATCTTGTCAGATGCTTTGGTTTCCCGTGTCTCCAACTTCCATTGCGCCATTATTTATAGTCAACTATGGACTATAAAGTCAAGTTACAACTGGGCCATAAATCACTGAAGGCACATCACAACAGGGTTTTAGAAATGTAAATGTAGTGACAGCACAATGATGCTCATTGTGGCTGAAGTGGGTAATTTTACCAGAAAACATTGCTTATAAATCTTGGCTTTGAAACAAATTTGAGTTATAGCTATAAACATCACTTGAGGTTTGTAATGAAGTTGGCAGAAATGAGAGAACGCTTTTGTTATGTGTCGGGACAACGAGATCAGTGTTTCTCTCCAGATCTGAGCCGTGGCAGCGAAAACATTCCATTTTTCTTCAGTCCATGGCCATCAGGACGTTGTGTTTGTGTGGTCCCAACAGTTATACATCTCAGCTTCTGCAGCCAATTCACATGCTCACTCCACATTATGTCCTCAACACATTATGTCCACACATGAGGGGATGTGTTGTTGGACAACAGAGCAACAAGCAGGAACAAGTCAACAGGTTTCCTGGTACTTTTGTTTCCAGAACCTGCTTTTTAAATATATTTTTTGGTTTTTCTCTTTGTTATATCTTTATAAATTACTGTAAATATCTTTTGATTTTGGAGTATGATCAAACAAAACCAGCAATTTGAAGACATCACCTTATGATCTGGTATATTGTGACAATTTCATCTAAAAAGATAATCAATAGATTGTTTGTTTGTTCGTTCGTTCGTTGCAGCCGTACACGAGACGATTGAGGATAGGAAAGCAGAGAGAGATGAAGCTACATAAAGTTCTAATTATTTTTTCAGACTTTTGTCTAATCTTTGTTTTGTTTCTTCTTGTAAATGAATAGCTCATTTGACTTCCTGGCTCCCAAATATTTTCCAATAAAACACATCCCCTTCTTTGAACTGATCTTGGACGATCGCTGTGCAATATACAACGGGGTAACAAGCAGACATTACATAAGAACATACTACGTTGCTGGTCTGACTTCAGGGGCTTTACAGTGACCTTATACCTTCCTGCTCATCTGGAACGCATTTAACACATCAACATACATAATTCACGAAGGACTGACAGTTGACTGAGGGGTACCTTCCTAAATGAAATATGTCTTGCAGTGTATCCAGAAGAGAACAACCCCCCGCTGGAAATTCTTTAAATCTGGATTCCTTCCATGTGAGAGTTTTCCATGAAAGTTGAGTTCATCTGTCAGTGGAGATGCGGACGGGAACAAAGAGTTAAGGGTCTCAGACTGGGGGGAGATATTTAACTTTTGCTGTTCTGTTTTGCTTTATGACTTGGAGGGAGCAGAATGGGTCTGCTGAGGTGGGTTTCTGTAGTTCTCTGGTCAGCTTTGAAGGAGAGGGCCCCTCTCTCCCCAGGGTCATAACTCTACAAAATGAATGTCTGGGGGTGGGGAGCCGGGGCCTCAGCTCACTAAAATGTTTCAGTTAAACATTGTGACTCAGGTTTAACATGTGTTATGTCAAATGTGTATTTAACCATGCTCTAAACAACCTTCTTTATACGGATGTAGGATGTAGTCCTTTCAAAACTCAGGAAGTCAGTTTTAGTTTCACTGTGGACATTTTCCAGGAATACAGACGGACTTAATAGAGCGTTGGTTACAACATTGTCACAATTGCCTGAATTAGCTGCCGTAAGAGTAGTGCCAAGTTGTAGCATCAAGAAAAAGATTGTAATCCATCTGCAATCCATGCTGATTAGTGTTTGGTTTAACATTTTGACTCCTTTTGACTTGTATAACTGCTGCCAGACATTCAAAAGTATTGGACTGTCGGGGACTTTTAAGGCTAGCTTTTATAGGTCATGGACATGCAGTAACGCAGCAGGAGTGTCCGAGACATTTTCTAATAAAGTTCAGTCTGGAGTGAAACATGTTTAAATAGCGCAGAGGGGGGAAAAAAAAAAACGCAGATTGTCACAAAAAAAAAAAAAGTGAACTGAAATAGTGCAGTGACAGAATGATCTGATATGTGGGACAGGACTCCTGTGTTGTTTCTAGGAAAAAGACCAGTGAGATGGAAACTGGGAAACCTTTAACATCAGCTGTTTTCACATTGTTAATGATATACTGTTATTTGTATACATAATATCTTTATATATATATATATCTTTATATATTTTATATCAATATTATATATATATATATAATATTGGTATAAAATTTGAGTTTTGTTCAGCTACTTTAGATATGTTATTGAATATTGGCGTTCGTGTTCATTCTAAACGTGTAATAACAGTCAATGACTCACAATTGACTTGAGTTTTCGATGCAGTGAAATGCATCTCTTAAGGCTGCGCTCCTGACTCCAGACAGCCTTCGTCTGTCTCCTTTTAGATGGATGACACCTTGTGGTCATACTCTGAGACTACATGGTTTTTCACACCAAAATGTAAGACTGAAACACGTTGGGCATAAGAAACAAAAACGTCTGCACTGCTCTCTGTAGACTGGAACGCATTAATGGGAAAGGAAAACAACTGCTGACGCTCACTTTTATTGACTTCAAGACATGCAGAATATGCTAATTTTATCAAAGCTTTCCTGTCCACACGGGTATCTAAAGCCAACATCATCAGCATTTTAATGAGAGGTTGATACAATATGTTATGTATAATATGATGATATGAATTGAAATTCATTCTTTAACATAGAGTGATTTATAAACACATGATGATAAATCAAATGAATGAAATGTGATGACAATTTCCTTCTTAAAATGATACCAAGTGATTTCAAACCTGGACACCACGATATCTGAGTGAGTACTGGCCATGTTACGTGAAGTAAAAAGGAAGGTGAAGATTAACCTGTCTAGTATTATATGAATGTGGGAATTCAATTTTAAAGAAGTTGCTAAACTATGATGGTAAAGAAAAAGGCAAGAGACAATATTTATATATGAACACACGTATCTGATGAATATGTAAGTCATACGCTGAAAGAATGGTCAGTCTTACAAATCGCTTTTGCAGCAAATTGCAAGTTTCTGAAGATTGGAGGTGTAAAGTTAATAAACAAGAGGCTTTTATAAAGCTTCGTAATTTGCTGGTGTCACTTCAAAGTTTTGTTACGAATAAAAATGTAGGGTTTTTCCAATTTAATTTCTCATCAACTAAAATGCCTCAGGAACGAGTGTGAGAAACTTAAGAAATGTATTTTATTCTGACGCTATTAGAATCCCTAACATACCTCCTTCCCCAAAATATTATGAAATTGAACTAGTACATAGTTTAGTGACGATGTAATTCCCAGCATTTCCTTTTTAAGATTTTGATTCATTACTTCTATAGGCGAAATCATTGTTTTGTAGTATGAAGCAAAAGGCTGTAACTTAGAGAAAGATGGACCTAGCTGACTTTACTTTTTTTTTTTAGCTGTATCCATGGCAATCTTGCTTATTGCAGAATACTGCAGCCTAAGTCCTGGTGATGTAGATACATTGCACCACAAGGTGGAGGCAGAGACTGCTATCTCAAACTGACAGAGTCACTGTTATCATTCAGTTGATAATCAGTGAGTTGGCCCTGGGGAGTCATTAATTGAGCATCGCAGAGCAGGAGAGCAGATGTTCCAGTGATTTCAGAACAGGTAGGTGGTGGGGCATCAGTTGGATCTCATGCTGTGAAACATCTGACGTAGGGATGCTGCCAAGCATCTGATCTTCTCTTAACCTTCTTGTTCTGTCAACAGAAGGTCAAAGAGATTGACTTGATATAAATCTGTGGATTTTTAAGACGTGAATAGGACCAAACAGACAAAATAAGATTGTGATTTTATATATTTTATTAAAAGCAATGAACAGACAACAAAACCTTATCTGGCCAAAGCACAACAGCAATTAATCCCAGACTGGAACACATACTGATAAGTACTGCACAGTTGCAGTTACTGCCCCCTTGTAGAAATGCCACTTGTAAATCATTAGAATTCTACTACTGCGCAATGTAATACACAACTTGAGATGTGACTCTGTTTATGGTGTAAGCACAAGATAACCACTTTTTCAGAGAATTGTGATAGACAAAACCCAACACATTAACAACATCTCCTCACAGGCTGAATGGGGTCTGAATAGGCTCATTGGGAGTCCCCATATCAGCAGTTAATTACTTTGAATATTTCACATTAAATATGCTGTACATGTTTAACTATATCTTTGCTCTGTACATGCATATGTTTTCCATTCAGTACACATTCAGTATTCATGAAAACACTTCTCCCTCCGTCAGTAGTGGGTGTCCATCTCATGCATGATGAGAGAAATCAATAACATTTAACAGATGTTACAAGTATTGATTTCTGAGCTTAGAGATGAATGGTGCAGGGCCTGTGAAATTTCAACACTGGCGGTAAGAAGGAAAATCCAACAACTCTGAGACACTGCGATTGTGTTTGAGACTGATCAATAGGGGAAGGTGTAAAAATATTTATGGCATGGATACAACGAGATGATGGAAATAGAAAATGCCATTTCTTGAGGAACTGTAAAATAACATTTCACCACTACTATATACCTTTTAACACCAACATCTAAAGTAATACATCTGCACAGAGAATTGGATGGTGTTTGGGAAAATGATATTACCTCCAGGTACATACTGTACAATAATTACCTTTACATGAAAATGATATAGCTCTGTAGTGACCTGCAGGATATGAAAGTACAGCTGTTTGGGTGGCGTATGGTAATATCTAATTACACATTTTAACTCCACATACCGTACAAATCACAATATCTATTTTTGAGTTAATTATAAAATGACAAATTCACAATATGCTGGATGGAGATGGTTAGGGCTGTAACTAATGATACATCGTTTATTAATCTGCTAATTATTTTCTCATCACAATATAGTGAAAAACACTTGTTGATATATATCACAGCCTAAGGTGGTCTATTTCGATAGCTTGTTATAATAAGCCAAATATATTGAGTTTACTGCCAAACAAGACAAAGAAAACACATTTGAGAAACTTAACCAAGTAGTGTTGACTAAAATGATGAATAAATGATCAAAATATATGCTGATAAATTTTCTGTCCTTCATAAATCATTGCATTGCATCATAACCCATTAAAAATCAATGATGACTTAGTTTGATTACAAAAACTGAAAGTGCTTTATGTGCTCCGTTAAAATGAACTTAATTTTCCTTTTGTATTATTATCCCAATTATTGTATTCCAAATCAACATGGTACGAAGTGGTTGTGATTGTGAAGTCAAAAATCTTAAGAAATACATCATACAAATACAAATCACAATGACATCTTTTTACCAGCCATCACGTAGAACATCTTTTGTAATTTCATACATTTGTAATGGGTAGTTTTCAACAGTACGTTAAAAAGTAAATTTACAATCCAGTGTCATAGCTGTCCACCTTGTCCAGTAGACTATACATTCAAACATATTCCGCTATAGTCCAGTATCTCTCACTTTATTAACACAACTGTACAACAGTCATAGTATTTCTTCCATGCCTTTTTTAGACATTTATATTCAACTCCTTCCAGAGGCAGAGGGGAAGAGGCAGACACGATTTAATCAGATGGAGGTGTAGTGTCTCCCAAAGCTGGTGAGTCTAATCTTCTCCGGCAGGATGATATTCACTGAGTGCTCGGGCTCCTCCTGGCTCGCCCCACCTGCCTCTCTCAGCAGGTGTTCCCTTTGCTGCCGAACAAGCTGGCTGTACTTGGCATTAGCCAGCCACGCCTCACAGCGGCCAAAAAACACGATGCCTGTAGTGCCCAGGATGACCATGCAGGTGAGAAGGGCCAGCATGCCGAAACAGACGAGCTGACCGTGTGTGACGAGGATCCCGGGGGAGTGGACCGTCTCCTTAAGGGTGATCTTGAGCAGGTCTCTCTCGGGCGGTCTGAGAAGCTTGTGGAAGGTGTGAGCAGGAAGAGAGTAGTGCTGTGGAGTCAGCGCAAACACTCTGTGGTCCACAGGCCTGGCGCCGACCGGCTTGGACCTGGCCTTTGGTCTGTGCTGCAGGGAACATGTTGGACCTGTAAACCATTTCTGGCAAACGCATCGGAAGTATCCATCAGGTTGACCAACACAGGTGCCCCTGTTGGCACAGGGCCTGCCGGCGCAGGGAGAGAGGCTGCTGGTGTCATTACAAGTGAAACCAGTGAAGCCGAGCGGACAGACACATGTGAAGGCCAGGCCGTGGTTTGTGCAGTTGCCACCGTTGAGGCAAGGGTTAGGCTGGCAGCTGTCAATGCTGATCTCACAGAAGTCTCCAGAAAATCCAGGGGGACATAAACAGGAAGAGTAACCTGCTGAGCCATCAGCATCCGTGCATGTGCCTCCGTTCTGACAAGGAGAGCTGGAGGACAGAGCAACACAATATGACTATACAATATAGCAGGGGAAATAAAGCTTGCTCTCTAGTAACGCACAGCTTTACTGCAGCCTATTTTATCCTGTTGTTATAAAGCAGCCATCAGTCACGCAGTTGTCTCATCCAATTTTACAGGTCGAATTCATAAAGTGGATGTTAATGGGACATTTTCTAAACCTAAATCCATAATTTGTGGGGTCCCCCCAGGGGAGTGTGGTAGGCTGTAGCATGGGCCAAGGAAGAACCATCAATTTTGGAGCTGATGCGAATCATGGGGCTGATACCTAAAATAGTTGTCCCTTCCGTTAACATTGCAAAATAGTTATGTATATATAATAGTTATATGTTCTTCTGTTATAATACATAAGAGTAGAACACACAGCACATTGCATTGAACATGAATTTGATTATTTTACATACTCTTTTACAAACATTTGCCAGATTCTGATATATAACAATACCAAAATAACAGAACGTATTTTCATCATTGAATAATAGTGAGATTATTTTCTCAATTAATTGATAACTCGTTTGGTCTTTAAAATGACAGAAAGACCCAGGGTGATGTAATCGACCTGCACATTTTTGCAACAGTCTAAACCCCTAAAATAATTAATTTACTGTATCATGAAACAAATATAGGCAGCAAGACCTTACAACTAATTTAACTACAAAATATTGGACATTTTTCCTTCATGAGTGACTTAATTTATCGATTTAATCACTTGCTGTTGCTCGTTTCAGCTCTAGAATAGTACTAATGATGATGTTGATGTAGATTTCAGTCATTTTTCCCAGCCCTAATGAAAAACATTCAGAAGCTAATCTTCTGCAAATGAAAAATCTGTAGCAGTAAGTTAGTAACAAGATATAAAAGGAGTCTCTGGAATAATGTTCCTGCGCCCACATGCGCTGCATATCTGATCAATGCTGCTCTGCTTCACAAACTAAGTGCACTGATTAAATTGCCGGGCTGAAAACAATCAATATCTCTAATAGTAGATTGTGTAATTACACAAGTCCCTAACATTCTGTCTGTGAGTCAAAAGAGTAATAGCTCTGGCAAACTTTTTAGACATTTCTGGTGTTTCTTATAGGAGCTGATTAATGAAACATCACGCAGGACTTTATAATGGAGATGAATTCCCCTGGAACACAAGTGAAGCACCACTCATCTCATTGTGACTACTATTTTTTTGGGAGGATGAGGAGAGCTGTCAGTTAAATGACACTGAGCTGTAGACTATTGTATTTTAAATGTATTATTCAATAACAAGGCTGCCTTACAGAGAACAAACATGGTGAGTTTCAGATTCTGGAGGGCTGTGTCAGCTAGCTGTGTCCCCACGCCCCAGAGAGTCTTTCATGTGTATCTGACGGACAGGAGGAGAACCGATCAAGCCTGTCTGGAAGTCAGCAGTAATGGGCAAGCGATGAGGCAATTTCTCCAGCTTAAAAGAATGAGCCTCTGATTTTGTTGTGGATGCTTTGTCCGAAAGCGAACATTCAAGATGTGATTTTTTTTTTTTTGTTTTTGTTTAGAAGTATATCTTGTTTCAGTGCTCTGTACAAATGCTGTATTCAGAGATTCTGTCACACTTCAACTCTGTGCCAATTCCATTACTTTGAAGATACTTTAAAGGACGTGACCCATGAAGGTGCGTCCTTCACAGGACCTGAAGGTCTGGCTGAACCTGCGTTTCGTCTCGCAAAATGAGGACAAAACCAGCGGCGCATTCAGGTGTTCCTCATCGACTCATTTCATCAAATATTTCCAGGAATTTGCCCTCCAATGGCATAAATGTCAATGTGGCTCATTTGCTTGGTAGACAGCATGATTACAGATTCTACAGTATGAGATTAAATTTTTCAATATAAAAAAAAAAAAGACATGCTGCAGAACGTACCAATTATTAAATATTCAAAATCCATATAGCTTGTATTTATACGTGAAGCTCTGCTATAAAATGTCCAGCCTCTCGACACAAATTAGGAATACCTTAAATAATAAGTATAACTTTCTACCATCGTGTGCATTCGTGTGTTCTTACAGTGATTCGTTTAGTTTATTTGCTATATTTATCAGCACATTTATCAATATCTGAGGGCAAATGTTTGGTTAATAGGTAACGGTAATGTAACAATGTGGGAGATGCGGACTGCCTGCATGATTACGCAATGGCCTGGGGAGCAGTGGATTGTGGGATACCGACAGATGCATCACATCAGTTGTCCTCCTTATACCTGCAAAAGGAGGCTGGATTTCTGGTACTGTATAGAGAACCTAGTTGAGCAAATATGTTTCATTTCAATTTTGAAATGGTGACTTCAAAGGATCTTCGAAGTTGGGATGCAGCTTATGATGCTGCCCAGGTTTACACCGCCAGCTACTGCATAAAGGTGTCTGCTTGACAACAAGTGGAGAGCCCCATCAACAAGGCTGCATCCGTATATTTATGACAGGAGGGAGCTGGATAATGAATTCTCTGAAACTCCTTCTGTCTACATCAGAGGATTCATGCGTTTGAAAATTCATGCCTGCAGGAAAGTTTGTTAAGGCAATGTAAGCCCACTGGAGTCACACTTTGCTTTTATTGTTTGGCAATGTTTTGCAATTGCTGACTGAAAGAAAAGGCCGGCCTTAACCTGCAGAAAGTAACAAATGTCACTTTATATGAATGTACCAACATGAGGCCAAGGCTACAGGGCCGACGATCACATTATCCTTAACTTTACATGGATCAACTTCATTTTCAAATTTGGTCAGTGCACTGTACTTGTAGATGTTAAAACTATCTATAGTTGATATTGTATAATAACAATATATCAAATGACAATGTGAAAACAATGTGTTGACAGAAAATTATCACCCGACTGTGCAGCTCCCCTCGGCTTTATGGATTTTCAGCTCATTGTTTAGCAGTTTGGGCCCAATTTTACTGTTTTAGTTCACTCTCTCTGCTTTCATAGTGTCATTTTTTGCCTCAGCAGGCAGCTGTTTTCAGTGGAAAAGCTCTAAAAGCCTTTAGTTCCAAGTTGGGTCAGGTGTCTGGACCCGATATGCCTGCTTGCAGGTATAATTTTGTGTTGCTATTGTTCACTATCAAGACCATGTTCTTTGCTTTTTAATGCAGTGTTGTAAAGCTACACACCGGAAGAGTCAGTCCTCAGAGTAAAGTTGACTTAGCGACGAGTAATAAATGAGCTGGAGCCCCGTTAAAGTGGAGTTTTCCTTCACAAAGTTGGAAACTTGCCATTTCCTACATTGCAGCATGCTCTTGTTTGCGGGGACATTGTTTTAAACCGTGCCTCTCTGCTTGGCTTACAAATGTGCTTACACCCTCTTACAAGTCACAACAACCGAATTGGCCACAGTTTGCGCAGTAAAGAAAGAAGAACATCCCATATTTTCTCTACTAACTGCCTGCTACCAGGAGCCAGGTGTACACGAGCCACAGCGTGGGATGGTTTCGATTGGCAAAGTGAGCTGACAGATGTTACAGACAGAGATATTGATTATAATTCCAAATGATAAACAAATGGAGATAAGGCTGCAAAGCATTGGAGTATTCCTTTACTTAAAACCTCAAATAAAAGATGCCGGTACCCGTTTGTGAGACACAGTCCTCTTTTCATGTGGCAGTTTTCACCAGCGTAGCTGTGGGGACATATGCACAGGTACCCCCCCTCTCCTGTCTCTATGCAGGTGGCATTACCAGCACAAGGCCTGGACGAGCACAGGCGAGTATCTGTTGGAAGAAAAAAAAGGAAGCATGCTGTTTTTAGATCTTGTGTTTTCTCTCTCTCTCACTCTCTCACTTCCTGCCTCTCTGCCTGTTTTTTCCTCCTCTCCTTTGTTTCCACTTTCACACACACTCCCCACCGCAGCATCTTGTCACCTAGAACAAAAGTGAGAACATAACCAAGCATGTTCCACAGCTCATATGCTCCAACAGAATAAGGAATGTACTGTGTGTGATGATAAGGAGGTCAAACTGTGCCAGAAGCCAAAAATATATCTCTCTTCTCCCTTTATTTCTGCTATTGCTTGAGGGGTAGATAGTAATTTTCATGCAATAATTTAAATTAAATAGGGATATCAAGTGGAAATGTGACTTCTAGATTGCTTTAATATTTAAATTTCTGCAGCCTCATCACTTAGGAGGTTTTATGTTTTCTTGCTCAATAGCACAAAGCAGCATACTGTGTATTTCCGCAGTTATTCCTTGGCTTCAGCTTTCATCATTAAACCATAATTATTTTTGTACAGTGAACGATTTCTCCAGACACCGACCTCATTCGTTCGGTGGCAACCAGTGTGTCCCTGGGGCTCTGACTCACCCTGACCTCTGGTGTGTCAGGAAGTGTTAGGAGGCAGAGATATGATTATCAGGGGAGCGTAATGAGACTCACCTTGGTCACACAGGCTGCCCACCCAGCCTTCCTCGCAGACACACTGCCATGCCTTCTCACATCTGCCGTGCAGACAGCCAGGGAAGGGCACGCACTGGTCACAGTTCTCTCCTTGCCACCCTGGTTTGCACCTTTTTTAAAGAGGGGAAAAGGGAGCAATCCTGAACTATAAATATACTACCCACAATTCTTTGCAGCCCTGCTCTTGTCCCCATAATGTCTACATGCTTTTAAAGTGAAATGACACATTACAGTCATGTTTGCATTATCTGCATAATTGGTTAAATACCCAAAATACAAACAGAGATGAAATATTCATTTTGGCTCAAGAGTAGATACAGTAGCATTTGCCAGAAAAAAACATTTCAAACTGGGCAGGCTTTGCAACCAGAAGCTTTTGAGCTGGCTGTTAGGATAACAATGCTGTTCAAACCAAGGGCTGATTTGGCAATTGACTTAACACAACACAAGTGCCAAACAAATCCAGTAGAGAAAAAACTCCGAAGGATCCAGTTGGCTGGATTGTGATTGCATGGGAGGAACATTCACAGCTCCAGTGATTTATGGAAATAAGGTTGCAAAACCCCACAGGACATGGGCTATCAGCTACACAAGAATCTGGAGTTGTTTCAGTACCTGCACTTCCCTAGCTTCTCACAAAACCCATTTGTGTTGCACCCTGCGCTGCATTCCCAACCTTTGAGACAGAAACAAAAGCGACAGCAGCTGTTTGCATCAAAAATCCAAACACACATAAAACACTCCGAGCGATAAGATATTCATCTGTTATACTTTCATTATACGCAGAGTATATCTGTTTAGAGAAAGAGGGTTTTTTTTTTTTCACGACTCAAATGTGCGTCTCTGTCAGTTGTCTCAGTCGACTAATTGAAATCTCAGATTACCTTTGACGATGCCCGTCACGACCAGAATTAAGACCACCGCTGTGAGATGCATCGTAATTTCGAGCAAGAGCCCCTTTGTCCTGCAACATATAAAGTGGGTTAGGTGGCAACAAGAGCTCTCTTTGTGTGAATAAGCGATGTGTGTATATGCTAAAGATATCACATTACGCAAAAGTTCAGTTACGGCAAATAAAAGAAACCTTCAATTGAGAATTCAGAGGGATGCTTTGCAAATGTGGAACATTTTGAATGGAGCTCCTGTGGAGTTTTCAAGTATGGAGTAAAAAGAATAAATACAAATGTAGGTTATCGTGGTGAAAATCACACTGCAAATCTGAATATTATTGTTATAATTGTGTGTTGTTCTTTTCTTCTATAATACGCCTATAATTGACGCACCTGAACCATATGCGTCTGCTCCCAAAGGCATCCATTACGCACAAGCAGAAGAAGAGAAATGCCATTTAATTTCAAAGTCAAAACATTTTTCATGTCAAAAAACCTCTTTAATTGAAATGATCTTGTTGCATCCGCAACGCTGCCTTACCTATGTCTCACCGGCGCTCTGTTTCCAAATGGCTTCAGTCATATTTGATTGATTTGATTAGACTTCTCTTTAATCCAAGCGTCGCGCTTTTTGAAAGTGATAGCACAGGTGCACGGGTGGACCGGCTTGCGGGAGGAGGATCTGGAGGTTTTAAACGGGACTGCTGCATCGCGCGGCGTCCCAGTGCAACACGCTCCTCCCACCTGAAGAGAGAGAATGTGTGCACCAGTCTGACCCCCGCGAGAGAAGGGCTGTAGTAGAGAACATGAGGTGCCTGTGTTTTCTAAATGCATCACACAATGCCTCTGGGAAAGTCTTTCAGGCGAGTAAGAAGGTTCCCTGCAGGTTATTAACACTTCCATTACAGCTTATTTCTTCTTATTTTCTTCTTGGTTGTTGCTCTTAATTCTTTATTAAAACCTTGAAACACAATTTAGTCTACTTTCTGTTAGTCTGAGCCTCTGCCATAAGGGAACTATTCAGATGTTTTAACTAAGTAAAAGTAATAATACTACAATGTGAAACGAAAGGTATTCTAACCATAGAATAGAAAATACAAAAGAATAAACTTTACTGTCCAGCCGATGCAGGAAAATGATCTTTGAAGCAGCATACTGTTGTAGCTGGTTGAAGTAGAGTTACTTTTACCGACATAACCTATAACAATTAATCTTATTTTATAAGATAATCTAAAGTAACTAATAACTACTGATTTCAGATAAAGGTAGTAAACGTTTGCCTGTTAAATGTAGTGGAGTAGAAGTACAAAAGTAGCAGGAAATGGAAGTACTCAAGGAAATTACCTAAAAAAATAGTACAGTATGTGAGGACATGTTATATTCCACCATTGATCTCTGCTGAGCATTACCGTGCCATACTCACAAAAAAATAAAAGCAAAACGAAAACGTACCATCAAAGACTACAAATAACTTTAAATAAAACTAAACCTATTATGAAGGAATTCAGACTCACTCTTCCCCCCATTTTGAAGTACTTACCATACATAATAATGCCCTATTCTAATCTTCATTATTCACTTATTGCTGCCCACAATCTCCCCTCATCCTTCCCAAGGACAGGGGATGTTTTTCTTTCTTCCCACTAAGTACATGAATTATAGTCTAAGGGAACTAATTATGAGTTTCACTTCTCTCAGACGTTATTAGATCGACAGTAAAGATATTGAAAATGGTGGCCGAGCAACCATCAAGGGA
Organism: Bovichtus diacanthus; assembly: GCA_943590825.1. Classification (NCBI taxonomy): domain Eukaryota; kingdom Metazoa; phylum Chordata; class Actinopteri; order Perciformes; family Bovichtidae; genus Bovichtus; species Bovichtus diacanthus. The sequence continues at coordinate 7,551,928 of CALSBV010012130.1, forward strand.
AATCTACCACTTTGTCTTTCTAATCCTCTCCACTGTTTGTCTCTTTGAATGCACGTATAATATGCAACCTGTGTCTAATACAGGTTTTCTAGGTGTTACTGCCAGCCATTGCCGGTTTTCCTGCTTTATTTTCACAAATACGTCATCTTCAGAAGACATTGCTTGATGAAACAGGTGTGTGAGTTTGTGGTCTAGCGAGCGAGAGCACAAGGAATACAGAACACGTATGAATGCAAATGAGTAAGCAAATAAAAATACAAAATTCAATTAAATGGAACAGAGAATCTCCCTTTTCTTCTTACACGCAATCAATCTGCATTTGGCAGAGAGAGTCACACGTTGTGCACAGACGGCGACGAGCAGATGTGAGGAGGAGAAACGGATAAGTCTCCTCAGATTTGATTTGATCTTTTGAGAGGTCTCCAGTCTCACATGCCCCGCTTCGATGTGGCATGTGTCTATTTTAAAACCTCCAGAGACGGAGCTCATAGCCGGGGCGTGACATTACAGCTGCGATGTGCTTCCCTGCCACTGCTACCAACATGATGCACATCAGTCGTCCCTTTTTAATTAAATGTCTGAGGTTTGTAGGTGCTTTATTAAACTCAAGGAGTCCTCCATTGATTGATTTATTTCCCCCAGCACTCATCTCATCTGGTATCTGATCTTTTATCTGCTCCGGTCCAGGGGTGCACCGGGTTCAAATTGGACATTATGGATCTGAAGTTATGAGTGCAGGAATGTGTGTGTCGGTTGTTGCTTTTTGTCAAGAAATTTTCCGATTTCATTTGGTGTCCCGCCCAGAGAGAAACTGCATGCGCGTGCACATACTATTTGGTCTGCATGTGTCCATTAGAGGTGAGATGAATAGTTCCTTGATAGTTAGTTACAAGGTGAAGGTTTTACCAATCCTCCTGAAGGGGAACATGAATGTGTGTGTCGCACATTTCATGGTAATCCATTCAATAGTTGCTGAGATATTTTACTTAAAACCACAAATGTGAACCTTTATGGAGGCGCTAGAAGAACAAATGATGGGATCATCAAAGTAATTGGGATAAAGTGTCTGGTAACCATGAATGTTTGAACAAAGTCACTCCATCCAATAGCTGTAAAATATTTCAGTCTGGATCAAAGTGGTGGAGTGACTGATCCACATTACCATTCATAGAGCCATGCTGCTAGCGTGGCTAAAAATGAAATATATATATATATATATATGAACGCGCCTTTTCAAATGTGAATATTTGCTGGTTTGCTTATTCTTCCATGACACTTAACTGAATGTTGGTTGGACAGAACAAGCACTTTGAATATGTCAACTTGGGTTCTGGGAAATCGTGCTGGGTGTTGGTCACTTATGTTATAGGCTGAATTAGTTCATCAAGAAAATGATTATTAATCGATTATGGAAATAATCCTAAATTGCAGCGTATCCATTTATCTAAATTTAAGTTGAATTCACGCCACAGTCTGATCTAATATCCAGTAATTATGCATCCGCAGGGAATGGCCGTCTCCCTCTGATCTCAATTATACAGGAGTTTTACTTCTAATCTCTGTGAAGGTCAGTCCCACACTGAGCAATTTTCTCCACAGAGGTGAGGAAACATTACATGCAATAGAGGCAGAGATATATCAGCATATTACAAGGGTAGATTATTTCATTTCCAGTCCACTACAAATTGGAAATAAATGGATCTGAATTCTCAGCACGCAGATGCAAAATGTGGTAAAGTCTATCAGCGCACTCTAAAATCTGATTAAAGAAATCCCCATTCAGTCGACATATACCAGCCAAGGTTTTGATACAAATCATTCCATTCACACTCTCTGATTGCACATGTTGGTTTGCAGGAAATTAATCTTGATTATTAAATTCTAAACACAATTAGCTGGATAATAACATGTGGTGTGGCTGCCCAGTTCCTCCCTGTCCACTGACTGCCAGGCACATCATTAGACAGGAGATCACACCAGTAGGAGGTCACTAAGGCTCACTTACACACATGATGCACATCACTAAATCTGCCAGTACACAATATATATACAGCACATAGACATAATTGCTGTTTTATATTGGTTAGAGCATCTGGTTATGCTTTGGATTACAGCTGGCAAATTAAACATTTTACACATGCAGAGCACCAACCACAAGGGACAAAGTACAGGGAATAAAGTTGTAAATACATTTGTAATTGTTAAATTACCCAGTATGTTAAGTAATTACAGGGAACCAACAGATTTATGTCTGTACTGTATGTTTACAATAGTTATGTCATGATGCATGTGGCACTAGTAAACGGAAGCAAGGAAGCATCCGACATTGGATCCCAAAACTACCTTACTGTTTACATTATCCAGTATTTTATCATCATTTTGTAAATCATACACATAACTATGATATATCTGCAGCTATAGATGTACGTCCTTAGCTTCCTACCAGGCTTAGTCTAATGTTTTGCAGTAACAATAATGTACGTTTAACAATCTAATTTCCCAAAGTAAATTATTCTTATTTTCTTTTAAGTACATACATATTTTAGGTAAACGATACCATAACTAGTTTAATTTCAATATTGGCGCTGTTACCCCATTCTTAATGATATTACTGTTCCATGTAATTAAGTAGGCACTCATTAAAGGGAAACTTTAACAATTTTTAACCGGCTTTGTGTTGTTGAAGTGTGGGTGGTATGTGCAAATGAACGATGTTCGGCTTCCCTTTGTGTTCCCGGTGCCTGGAGCTCCCTGCTCTTCTGCCGGCGAGGGATTTTTCCAACAATAACATTGCAACAACACAAAGCCGGGTGAAAATCGGCAAAGTTTCCCTTTTAATTAAAAGTAAAAAAATAAATAAAAATTGTTCCCCCTATCGTATCTTATCTCTTATCCTCCAACATCTCATCTTCTTTCTTCATTCTCATATTTACTTATATTAATTTGGTGTCATCTGAAGCGTTACGAAAAATAGAGCTACTGTATGTTATACCACGAATAAGTGGATTGTCCCTTTTTAGTAGAGCTAGAGAACTGCTGTGCTGCCGAATCAGAGAGTGAGAGAGATTAGTACCTCGTCACTTCAGACGACTCAGAATCACAATGAGTCTCCTGTAGTTGATAGACAGACGCAATTTCTTCAGTCAATTTGGTCTCTTGACGGCAATTTTCATTATAATTGACGAGTTCTTGATGCGCCATGATCACAAGACGCTGCCAGCTTAAGTCGTCCTGTCTCTGTGGGTAACTGGCAGAACGAGGAGATGTGTGTGTGCGTGTGTTACGTCAGCTAATTCTATTTTTTTGCCTTTTTCGACTTCTAAATACACGCAGTAATTAGTCCCAAAGGAGAAACCTGTGTCTGCCTTTGGGGAGGACTGGATTGTTCAGTTGCACGGCTAGGTGAAAGGTGAAAGATAAAAGTTGCTGCCACTTCCTCAGTGATTTGGCTCCTCATTTCTTCTGGTTTCTGCAGTGCCTGTCTCAACATATGAACTTCAACAGCTGGGATAGCTGTGATTACCAGGCAGGATACAGAGGACTTTGTATCTCCTTCAATTAGGCTCCTAGGTAGTTGGGCAAATTCTACATTACTCAAAACACCTCAGCTCCAGAAAAATGCTTTTAGTGCAAAACAACATTCTCAGAGTAGACACCACAGTCCAGGTGCACTTGGATAATGCATCACTCTCATTACTGTCGGCATGCTGAGAATATAAATACTATTTATTTTATTTTTTTTTGGTCCGCGCAAGCCTGCAGAAATCTTGGATAGTGGCCGGAATCAGAGAGCACATTTCTCTCTTTCAAATATACCAATTACATGGAAGGTGGCGTAGAGGCACTCCGTCTCCAGCTGACTGGCGGCACGTTTTCCTGGCACTATCCTCAGGGCTAATGGCTCTGTAGCCTCGGCCTCCAGGGTGTCGGCAGAACTTCAAGCACGCTCTCCGGCTCCTGTTGTCTAATGACAGGGTCATATTAACAGCCTCGATATTAATTCAACTTCCTGCATGAATGAGCAATCAAATAGTCTAATGACAGCAAACTGGTGTTGATGGAAAATGACTCATCAACAGTTTGAAGGCAATGAGTCATTTAGCTGTTGCATATCGATCTCAGGGTTCACATAGGATATTAATGTCAGTACCTTTGCCCGCTGTGTTGTTAAAGGCTATGCCCTCTCATCAATTATACGCACATGAACTGTACAGTCACCTCTTTTTATCTTCTCTTGCACTGGCATTACATCAACTTGGAACTTAACTCACCCTGCAGAAAAGGGTGTGAATAATCTTTTTTTTTTTTTTTTATAAAATGAAGGTTATTTTAACTTGCTTTGAATTTGGTATTCAACACTTCCCCTTATCTCCCTCGATTCAAACCCAAAAAGCATCCTCATGCTTAAAATACGGCCGGATGGTTCTGGGGCTTTTTGAGGGTCCTATAAAATGTTAGGGAAGTAAATGAAAGCCACTACATTGATCGCTGTAGCGTCACTTAATACATTCTGTCAAGAGTGTCTAATCTAGGTAATGCAGACAACACTGCTCTGTTTGGTAATGAGTATTTAACACCAGCTACAACCTGGATCTCCAATATTGCCATAATGGTATGTTATTAGTGGAGGAACATTTCAACATTGATAGCCTAATTGTTTTCCATTATCTTAGTCATTTTTAAATGAAATGAATCATAATACCTATTTAAACACCAAGCATTACCACTGTTAAAGTTGTCCAATTACATTGCCAATATGGTTGTCTGCACAGACAGAAGCCATGAACACTAACTTTGATCTAGGAGGCAGAAACTAAATGATGACATTTCTTGAATGTCCCATCTGCTCAGATGGTCGCCTGAGTGTAGAGATGTTAACTAAATTTCATTAATGGAGATAGTGCAGTCGTTATCTCCATAGCAACTGTAGCCTCTCATTGTCAGGAACGCTCTCAGGTTGTGAAGGAAGCAGATGGACAAGACTGATAGTTTGTGAGCGAAAGAGCAGTCTATTGAGGCAGTGGAATAAGGGAAGAGAATGACGGGAAAACAGCAAATGAAGAGGAATGTCTTCCCCTGATCCCCCGTTCACCTGATGCCAGTTATTCCTGTCTTGTTACCATGGGAACAGGAGGATGATGCTATCTTTTTAGGTGTGTTGCACCTCACTAAGGGTTTGCATCATCAGGATATAACAAAAAGTTCACCTTTTCAACCCGAGAGGGGAAAAAAGTGTGTGATATCCAAACATAAAGCAGACACAGAGGGTTATCAATGTTCAAATAAGGCATAAAACCGCTGCTGCGCCGCTCTGTATGGGTCTAAGTAAAAAGTAAATGTACTGGGCATTAATCGCTATTAACAGTGATTTAAGGCTTTGCTGGCTGAGAAACTGATTCCCTGAGCACGAGTCAGTTTTACCTTTTCCATCACGTTCAGCTTTGATGTTAATGGCTCTATCTGTGTGAAACTTAAAAAAATATAAAAAACTATGTTACAGGACGTGGTTACCGAATATCGGATTTCCCTTCTTGCAAAGCCAAATGGATATGATGAGTTTTATCGAATGCTTTGATTTCTTTCTGTGTTGTCATTTTTAGACAGTTTGCGAGTGCGTACAGCGCGTGTGCGTTTTTTCTGTATATTTCCGCGCTTGCATTCCTGTGTGCGGTCTGTATGGGAGTGTCCCTGCAAAGGTGAATGAATGTTAAACAGTTTGTCTGTTTAGCTGCTCTCCAAGGCACAGAGCGGAATTGAACAGGCTCTGGCGAGAGCTGATATCCAGCCACTGAAGTAAACAAATACCAGAACTTACAGACAGTATAGGTTAGTATCACACAACACTGAATCTGTCTGGCCATATATTGGTTTTCCCCAGGCACAGATTAAACACAACCCTTGCAAACAACAACTGACACTACATGTTTTGATTTATGCAACTGATTGGTTGAGGTCAGTGAATTTGTTTGCAAATATATTAAAACTTTTAAAGCAATAACATGAATCTACCTTTGTCGATACAGCTGGCGGCCCTTTAGTTGTGGTTTGTTATTGTGTAGCCGGTTTATGTGCCCGGGAGGTGCTTTACCGCCATTGTTGTGTCCATATGTTTGCCTCTGAACGTAATGTAGATTAATGGTGTTGTTATAGCGCTGCGTGTCTTCTCCCCCACTCCTAGTCTTCAACTTCTATCCTTTACCTGCATCCTATCCCTCAACACACATGAGGAGCATTAAAGGGCCGAGTGGGAGGAAGGCATACAGACTGAGAGGAAAGACCTGAGCTAACACAACAATAACAGGGGGCCTGTAATGACACTTAAAGCGAGGATCACTCTTCCAACCTGTTTTCGTGCATGACTCATCTTGAATATTCATCGTGACTCATCTTGAATAATCATCGTGACTCCTCTTGAATAATAATCGCCTTCTCTGACACAGACAAAGAAAGAAATCATCCAGACAAAATCCATAATGTTGTTCAGCACAGGCGTTAGAAGCTATATTTAAAGATACAAGAATGAATTTGATTTCTCCTTGGAGAATGAAATGTAATGCGTGTCCTGCCCTCGTCCCTGTCCCCTGATAAAATCCACATCCGAGCATCTGTCACTCATCCCGCTGAGCCGAACAATTTTAAGCAGCATTCTTTGCTGACACTCCGGTAACACTATCCATAAAGCCAGCTGCCCATGTGGAAGAAGCAGCAGGCAATAAATGCAGACAATCTGGGATAAATTGGGAATTCTGCTTTGTGTGATGGCTTGTGATACCTTTAAGAACACCAGTTGTTTTGTCTGTGAAGCAGATCAATAACAGCTGAAAGTGTCAGACTGAACTGCGCGTAAACTTCAGGAAGACAACTAAAAAAAATGTAGAAAAAAAAGAATCTACTGTACTGAAAAACTGTTACTGTTCGACAAAATAGTAGCCAACATGAGAGGTAGAATAGTTGTGCTGTTATCAAAATATAATGATGAAATATCTCAGGAAACTTCATACATCCACACACATTCACACAGCTTCCCTTTAATGTCTCCTCACTGAGCTATTTAAGGCCTAACTGTTTGTGCCTAAAGGTGCAATCAGTAATCAGTAAAGTATATCAAGGGCTCTTTGCACAAATTGACCATAATTTATCAGCAGCGGTTCACGAGCGTTGCTCATCAGTGTCACTCATATGTTAAGTGTTCAGGACGATCTGAACAGACTTTATGGTTTTACTGGGAATCATTTCTGCTGCATGGATGAATTATGTAGTCAAATATCTCAATTAGGGACATCAAGATATATTATCAGATATACATTTTTATCTTTAATTGATCTACGTTTGCATGTTGCTTTCATGTATTTAATGGTGCTGTATTTCTGAACAGGCTCATTATTAATGATTGATTAACTGCTGCCGCTGTAAACCTCTCTTACAAATGGCTCTGTTGAGCTGCAGGTAAGAAGGAATCAAGCAGAGGATAATTTATTCCTTTCCTCGTCTAATTGAATTCCCACTTTCAGCGGAAACCTGTGGCTGCCAGCCCAAGGTTAGCGCAGTGTTTATATGGCCTCTCTGCTCACTCTCACTCACTACAGTCCCTCGCTATGAATTATTCACATGCACAGTCACAGCTGAAAAGAGGCCAACGCTGGAGGAGATAAACTCAGCCTTTTAGATCAAGCTACTGTATATAAAATATATATTTTTTTAGAAACTCACTTTCATCTGTAGCACTTTTGCTTTTATTGGGTGTATTTTATGTTTTACGAGCTACACTTCCAAATCCACTACATGATGATGAATGGGTCGATGTCCGGAGTTTTAAACCCAAACTTCTCCGGTTTGCAGATCGTAGTCATGACATTCCTGAAAAAAATTCCATCAATTTCTCCCTTACGCACTACTGCTACCAAATAATAGGAGTGCTCCTCCAACTGTAACCAACATGATGGACCTAATTTCCTTGCACGATTTCCCAATCTCCCATGATGCAACAGGACAATCATTCTGTCAGCCACTGAGCGAGGGTTGTTATTTTGAAGAAAATGATACAAACAGCGAGATTGTGGAATAACATGCACCCCTGGATTCATTCCTCAACATCACCTTTGTATGGAAGACACTTGGTGCTAAAGAAAAAAAAAAAAGAAAAAGAGTAAAATGCTTAAACTGAAAATTTAAAATACAATGAAACTAACAACATATTGGAGTTGAGGTGTGTAAAGGAAGCATCCACATATTGCTATATGGAGCAGATGTATTCAAGTTTAGAAGAGTCTCTTTCTTTGGGGGAAAAAGCCTTCAACACAAATTGCAAATTCAATGTGAAAACTGCACTAAATTGAAAGAAACCGACAAGGAGAGAGAGACTTATATGCATAAAAGCAAAAGTACAGTCTGACCTTGCTCTTCTTATTCTGCTTTTATCACTGGCTGTCTCTCTCTCTCTCATTTTCTTTCACTAACGATTTCTTTCACCTCTGCTGAAAGGAAAGAAGGGACAGAAAATGGATCTGATGAATAGAGGGAAGCTGAAAAGGAGGTGATAAGGTACAGGAGGAAGCGGTTGTGCCATAACACCTCAGAGGGAAGGGATGTTGATGAAAAAGTGATGAAAGGAAGGGGATAAATGGGAGAGTGGGGAGACGGAGAGGACACAGAAAGTCTGCGGTTAGTATAAAGTTTGCTTAGTGGAGTGTGGTCAGACTCTATGAACTGCAAATCCCCAGGCTGAAAAATCAACAATCAGGGGCAACAGTGCAGAGGGCTGCTCCAGTATGGCCTCAGGAAAACAAGATGTGAACAGAATAAAGAATTGGCAAATCGGCCTGTAAACATTCTCTTTAAATTTTTACCATTTTCCTGAACAAAAAAAATACTTATTTTTTAAAAGTTATTAGTAGGATTGCAAAGGGTTGGTACATTTCTGGAAAATTTCCGGGCCAAGGGATGTTAAACTTTATGGTAATTTGGGGAATTTTGCACAATTTCAATAGAATGAGTGGAATGAGTCCTAGAACTTAGAAAAGAGTTATCATTTTTATACTTTCGTTTCCCTCGCCTCAAAGTCGTTAGGCTGTTTGAATGGGTTTTTGGTTAGATGCCTGAAGTAAGGTCTGTGGTGAACACAAACTAAAGAGATTTCAGCGTTTTTGTTCGATGACATTAAATGCCTCAGTTAATACCTACACTCGTTAATTTTGACGCTTTTACATCTTTTTAAAAAGCCGGTTGCTAGCAGGTGGCTAAATGAGATAAAAGAGGCTGTCTGGGACATTAAACGTCGTCATGCCGAACACAGTGAAACTCAGTGGTGGTGATGTTGAAGTCGTGTCAGCGTGGTGCAGTTCGTTTCTAGGCTAACGTTGGTTCACACATCCCACATTGTCAGCTTTGCCAAAGTACATTTCCCCATCAACTTGCTAGCTAGCTAACTCACGGCACATTGCACAAAGGATATGGCAAAAATGTTTGTTTCTATCTGCATATTACTTGGTAAATACAGCCGGAGCAAATAACCCCTATATTTCAGTTGTATTCCTTGTTATTTCCCATTAATTTCCCCTGGAACATTTCCTATTTGAATATTCATTGAATATTAATTTATCAGAAAAACAACAAATCCTCACAAATGAGAAGCTGGAACCAGAAAATATTATAATCGTTGCAGCTTTAATTGAAAACGATTAGAAATGTCAAAGTAATGTAGTGCAAGTACCAAATCTACTTGACAACAGTTGTAACAGAAAGGATGCAGTTCTGGAGTACTGCAAAGGTGTGCGAGGGTTCAGGAGGGTGGTTCTGATTCAAAGCATTTATTAAGCCAAAAAACACGCAGGAAGATGTAAGTTTAATGAAGGAAGGGCAACATGACAGCAATCATTTTTACTGATTTTCAACACAATGACAGAATTGGACTGCCCTCGATCTTGAAACACGAAACAAAAAACATTAAATTGTAGTAAATTACAATCTGTAATGCTTTATTTCTCAAGTCTGTTAGTTCTCAATAATATTATTGGTAAATAAGTACTATATGTCTTACTGATTAAAGAAAAAATAGAGACAATGTTCTGTTCTGTTCGTTAGAGTTTGGAAGCAGTTGTTTGGTTTCCAGAGGAATTTCCTTTAAAGAATTTCTCCATTTAAACAAAAAAAAAAAAACTATAAATGTTATCATTCATTTAATATTGGGAACTTTACTTTAATGTTAAATTAATGGAATTTTTATTAAATCCTACAGTTTGATCTTGGAAGCGTAATGGAGGGTCGTTCCATTAAAGAAGTCCACAGTTTGATCACAGATTTTTATTGTTTGATGTGAATATTTTCTTTCCAAAATGGTATGTAGCCTTTAAAGTTTCATTAATCCAATCCCCCAGAAGGGAAACTTATACATTCAAAGATGACTCATAATGTTAATAGCCACTCACACTGGGTCAGTGAAGAAGTCATCTTTTTAGAAACGACAGACGTCTCATTTTGGAAGGCAAGTCTTTAGTTTTGCAAACCCAAATGTTCTTCTCCTTTTCCCTTCACCATAGCAGGAACTCCATCATGGCCTCATTGGTTATGAAGGAACTAAATCAGCACCCACGCATGCATCAGGCGCACAATGAGCATGTTGGCTTTGGTTTCTGACTGTGTAACCATGTTTTCCTCACAGCAAGCAGTGCATATCTTTGGCAATGCATCCCACTGAGTGGCCTTTGAATTTTTTCCTCAGTGCTGGCACGGCAATGCAGAATAATCACAGACACATGTATTTTCTTACAAATTCATGTCATCAGACAAGGCACGGAAAACTCATCACCTTATGTGTTGTTAACTTGCCTGTAAATGTGAATGATGATCAAGTTAACAATCACTCTTGTAGCAATATTGGCGAATATTAAATAACTTCGAAATCCTTTAATGATAAAAAAAATGTATATTATTATTTAATTTCTTCTAAATCCTTTATAGCGTTACTTGAATCGATCACAATAAGAAAACAAGAACACAAAGTCCATCGCAGCAGCCACACACTGAATCCCCATGCTGCCGTCAATTGCAATTTTGCATTCATCTTATAATCACATACTTCACTATATGATTAATGTGTCTTTAGATGACAACTGAAGTTCAGAGACAGAGAGCTCCGTGCCAAAGTAGAAAATTATAATGATCTTTGAGTGTGTAATTTCCTTTGTCATGTCTATGTGTTATGACTAGAATGAGAAGACTGGTTTGATTGACATGTAACTTAATTATAATCCCTGTAAAGTTGAAATCACTCTGTTGCCTAGAAACAACCAGCTTTGTGTGCCAAGAACACCATGTCAACTCCAATAGCTGTACACAGTCGGAGAGATAATAGTGCAGGTTTTATATCACACCGGTGTGAAAGGAATAGGTGTCAAACTGAAATCTTTTGGGGGGCCGCATCACAAGCCTTGAATGTGCTGTGAAAGGGAGAGTGTGACTCTTAAATAATTAAATAATTGCTCGTAAAAAGAAAAACCGTAAACACGTTTGCGAGATATCCTAGAAAATGTCTCACCTCTGTGTAATTGCTACAGTGTGATGACACAGCGTGTGTTTTCTTGTGGTAGAGGATTTGCTTATTGCAGCTTGCCTCTACACAAACTCTGTCCCCTCAGGGCAGAAATGCCACCCAACAAACTGCCACCCTAATTAGACCAGAGACTGTCTGCATTCTTGCTTTCCAAAAAGACAAATCCAGCTGTCAGCTAAAGCCGACGAAATAGCGGACAATATATATGCCTGCTGCTTTTCTCCATCGTTTAGAAGACTGTGTTCACGCAATTAGCGGCTGATTGTTTAATAATGTGGGCGTGGAAGAGAAAAGAACAGAAAAATATATCTAATTAAGTGTAAGCCTCACGAGAATGACGCATTTGATCAGCGTGTCCTCCTCTTGGTCCTGGAGAAAGAATCCAGCATGATTCAGTAGTGGTCACAGGCAATTTTGTACTGAGCATAACATTTCTCAGGGAAAGCTCAGAAAGGACTCCGACAGTCGACGGATTAACAGTGAAAGTTCCACTATTAAAACGTGTGAGTTTGTGTCGCCATAAGGCTTGTTTGATGTGAGCCATCTGTGAAAGTGTATTCACATTCATGGCATTAAGATTCAAAGCAAGTTTACACATTGCAAATAGATTCCACAACATAACTGGGTTAAAAAGTAAGTGATGCTAAAGAAAGATTTCTTCAAAACACATGCATTCGATTATGTCCAAATGCAGCCGCTCATGTGTTTTCAGCTTCAATGCTGCTGTTGTATATGTGTGATTCACTACATCACCGCTTTGCAGCTGTACCTCTGCACAATTCATGAGAATTCTAATCCTGGGGGAACCATGTAAAATAAATGTCTCCATTCTTCACAGAAGTTCCTCCTGTTTCAGTGCTTTCATGCCGTGAAAGTAGGCTAACATAACACCTCTTTAGGTTTATCCTCTCGTGTCTGTGCATTGGAAATGGTCTTGCAGCCTCAGAATCAGGCTATGTCATCCTATGAGTGGAGGGCTTCCTGTTTAAAAGGGCTGTGCCGATACAACTCCTAATAAATATGAATCACTGACCTCAGTTTATCCAATCTGTCATCATTAACAGCAGAGGACAGGGATGGATAACAATGTCAGAAGATTGCCCTGTCTTGGTCACCACAGTTTTACATTCATCAGCACTAAAACCACAGAGAGGGTGGAGAGAAATACTAACAACTGTGGGACAGCATCCACTAATCTTCCTCTGTGGTTCTACACTACAGAAAAGCAAGATCCAGTTAAGGGGCTGCTCTCCTGAGACCTACCCGTCTGTCCCTGTAATAGACCGCTTACTCCTCCTCGCCCTTTCAGGCATTTCTTTACCAGGCCAGTATTATGTGCCTCTCTATTACAGGAAGTCAAAGCCCATCTGATTAAGTTAGAGAATACTAGCAATTGCCTCTGCAAATGACCCTATAGCCCGGAGGAACCAATGTTCTCAGGTCTCTTTTCAGTGTGTCCCTGTTGACACAAGGGACAGACATCAGGGGATTTGCACTACTGCCATGAGGCGTGCCATGGCTCTGGCCCCAGTCTTTGTCTGGCGCAACTGGCCCTCCAGATGCCCTCCGGGATAGCGGTAAAGATAGTGAGAGCGTGTCCGTTGAAAAGCGGCCATATGTTTCTTGTGTCTGGCTTCTCTACCTGAGCTCCTGTGTAGAAAAGAAGGCAGAGGTCGGCAGAACAACGCTTCCCTAGCTCAACCATCAAAGGCTGGAAGCTTTTATGTCACAGTCAAATGGGCTTGATCGGTTACACGTATTCAATCTCTGCTGCCAATTTCCCAGCAGGAGGTGCAGTTATCAGGCTTCACCTACCAAGCCTTGCTAGAGGGCAAAACCTGTGAATATTTGCCTTCTATTAAATAGCTTTGCCTTCTATTAAATATCAAATCGTCAAGAGCAGGAGGGACTCCTGGAGGTCAGTGAAAGGCTTATCTGTTGTACAAGGTGATTAACGGAAATTGAGTTTTGGGTTGTACTGATGTTTTTTGGGCTTTTTACCCTATGGATCAGTCCAGAATGAAATATCTTGACAACTACTGGATGGGTTGCCATGCATTTTAATAAAAAACGTTCAAAGGTCAAATCCCTCAGCCTCAGTTGTACTTTGCATTCCCTGCAAATTAGCAAACGTTATCATGCTAACACGCTAAACTAAGATGGAGAACATGGTAAACATTATACCCGCTAAACATCAGCATGTTAGAGTTTTCTGGCCTGACTGTAGACTCTTAGTCTGGTTATGATTGGATTCTTTATTGATTTTACAGTAAGAGTCCTCTTATATTGGCAGCTCCCACATAAATATATATATCTACAATTACGTATAAATATATATATCAACGAGTTTAAGTTCAGACTTCTTTCTCATCACCTTACTGAGGGGGCTTCATTTAAAATGACTGGCTCAGCGTACTCTAAAACTGTATTATACATTCACAGTCCATCAGATATTCCAGCAGTGCTTTGCTATTTTTAAGAGGTACAAACATCAGCGATTCATGGCACAAGCTGCTGCAGGGAAAACGGATGCTGCTCCTCTAAATTAGTCTTGTGTTTCCCAAAGAATTTTATAGTACAGCTGTCAGAATATGACTTGCAATTTCCATAAAATGCCAATCGAGATAATTACACAAACGTCTCCCCGTGAATGTTTCCATTTGCTCTCATGTTGCGGTGTGTAATGAGTGTTGATGAGTGCACTTATTGTATGATGTTCTTGTTGTGGTAGGTGAGGATGTAGATATATATGTACAGCCATGTCTTCCAACTACAGTGCTCTTTTGGGCTACAGTGTTAGAGCCTTTAAAGGTCTGAATGAACTGAAAACAATTACTTTTCTACCTTATTATTTAATGTTTATGGTATCCACCGACCTAACAAAATAGTTCATCTGATTTATAGGATGGAACAGCATATGACAAATAGCATAACATTACTTGTTGGCTCATGGTTCACCAGTAAAAATGATATACAGTCAAATAAAATAAAAACACTAGGATGGGGGACAAAATATATTTCAGTTTCTATAACTAATGACTGCTATCGAGTAGTTGCAGTTGTATTTAAAGATTTTCTGTAAATGGAAATCCTTCAGAACAGCTGATAGTTACTCACTCACATATCAAACCTCATTTAAAGGATAATAAACACAACAAACAAGCTCTAATGAAGAAGACTGCCTGAAACCTTTCATCTCCAAATGTTATCCTCCATGCATCCTCGCCATCATTCTCTTTTCAGAATTATTCTCATAATCTGCACAATTACAATTTATGGACTTCACTTCTAAATTTTTTAACGGGGGGGTACAGTGTGAGCCTCCTTAGTCAGAAAGAGATAATTGGTCCCTCTGTGGTCGCACAGTCGTATGTATGCACCGAAAGGCTCTGCTGTAGCCATGGTAACTGAGAGTTGCATTGACATCCCATTTTATTTAAACAAACGTACATCAATAAAACCATAAAGCTACTAGATCCCTCTCTCTCTCTCTCTCTGTCTCTCTCTCTCTCTGTCTCTCTCTCTCTCTCTCTCTCTCTCTCTCTCTCTCTCTGTGTCTGTCTCTCTCTCTGTCTCTGTCTCTCTCTCTCTCTCTCTCTCTCTCATGAAAGTCCCCCTACGCATTGTCCATCTGTTTTCTGTTTTGAAAAACTAAGATAGTATAATGGGCCCAACAAAAAATGCAATATGCAGATTTGAGTTTAAATCTGGATATTAATGATTTGACTATGCAGGTTGCTACGACTGAAGGTCACTGCTGAGAAAAATCTTCTGAAGCCAAAGCAAGACGAGACTCAGTAACAGCCCCGCTCACTCCAGCACCGAGGGGATTAAAGTAACTGCACTTCATTTATAAAAAAACAAAAAAAAACCCACATAAAATATGAAGTAAGAATACCAATGTACTTATGGTAATAATGATATTCCAACATAATTCCAATTGCCACCTTTGAAATGAAAAGAACAAGAATCATTTTTAAACCAATTACAAGGGATATACCTGACACAGAGGTATCTCTAACCTCTGACCTTACTTACCCAGCATGAATTACTTATTATTAGGGGAATGTATTGCATATTATTCTTATAAAACAATAACAGAAACAAATAAACAAAAAGAGGCAAGAATCAGAGAAAAGATCTGCCCACTGTATTAAAAGCTCCCAGCAATTGTAATTGTACAATGTTTCGATCTAACAGAGATCTTCCTCAATAAACAAAAACCATGTGTTACTTCATCTCCCACTGCGCTCAAACTTCCCCAGCGTGTCTGTAGTTCTCAGCCCCAAGACCGACTGAAGATGTAAATCTCAATAAATCCGTCTCAAATATGGTGTTTAATTAAAAAAGTAATGTAAGGCTTAGTAATTTCCCCAAACTGTAGTTTTTTAGAAAACAAATAAACATTTTCAGCTGCAGTTTAATACACATTTGGTACACTTATGGGTATTTACAGCTCCAGAACATTGTATGTGCATGTAAAATGAAGTATAAAATAAAAAATATCTATATTGCATTATAAACTTGCGTATAATGCCAATGTCATAGAAAGTGCTACCAAAGATAACTCGAAATTGAATTCAAGTTGAGCACCGGAGTAGATTTACTTAGTTACACATTACATCACTATCCATGTGTATCTGTGCTTTAGAGGAAACTCTGAAATCAGTCTCAGAATACATGTTGCTGCCAAAATGTTGTCTCTTTGTTCATAGAAAACAATGCAAGAACATTCTGTAAAGTCTGCCAATCTTATCTAGGTTACATCTTAATTAGATTGTGAAAGTCTTTGAATCTTGAATCACAACCTTGTGTAACAAAAATCGATTATGTAACATTGCAAATCAAATAACTCACTCTGAATGACACTGTGAGAAGTTATTGGATTACAACATTGTTGGATTCATGGGAAGATTTCTTTCGAGCTTGTGTTATCTACCATTGTAAGCTCAAAGGACATTTAATGACGAGATTGAATTTAAAACCTGTGAAAAACTGAACTACGTGTGTTGTGTAAAGAATTACTTCTCAGTTATTGAGGAAGATAAAAACACAGGGAGGAGGTTCCACACCCGCTGCTGCTTCACTGTCTTGTATCCATTTGGTCTCTTTAGGGCAGATAATGATTCTAAAACTAAGTCCCTTAGAGGAGGTTATTATAATGAAATAGTTAATTAGCAATCAACAACCTGTAACATTTCCTTTCCCCAGGTGTGTATTTCACTCTGTGTTGTTGTGCCAGAAGAAACCAGATGCCTTTTGGCCTCATTTGCAAAATTAATATTGGCGTCATATTTAAAATCCACCAAACTGTCATGTAAAAGTGAAAGATTAAAGGATAAAACATCTACAATGTATTCGTGGAGTTCATAAGTGTCAATCTTGTGGTATCTGAGCACTAGAGAGTCACACCTGTTTTGAATGTTAATACTGAAATAAATCTGTATTATGGCGCAGCATTAAATTCCCAAGACTCGCTTTCTATTTGTTATGGTTAGATATTCAGAATGCTTCTAGAAAGCATTTAACATGGTAAACTTGTATAGAGTAAGCCGTGTACAGTATTTCAAACAAATATACCGTATGTCCTTCACTTGACAGCTTTTTGCTGTCGGCTGATGCACAAAGGGGAAATTCTCTGACATTTTGTACAAACCAAACCTTTCCTTAAGCACAGAATTTCTGTGCCGTTTGTGACATTTTTATAAATGAGGCTCTGGTGCTCTTGATGGCTTTTGCAGACTAATGAAAACATCCTTGATCTAATCCCTCCCTCATGCATTCAGCCTGAACTCGGTTGGTGTGCAAAAAAAACAAAACAATCTGTCTTCTTTAGATTCTCATCACAGCGTTATGATTTCCATCTCTGCCGTACTATTTCTCATGTGAATGTGCTGCGTGTCATTTCCTTATTAATATTCATGAATCCTGTTCAGACATGTACATTAACTGTTACCAGATGTACAAGACATCACAAACCCTGATGACAGCTCATTTTTCCCACATTTATATCTCCATCTTCTGCAGGTCGCATTACTTAATAATGCATCTCTGTGTTTTCTTTCCTCTTCACTTTATTGCCGGAAAGAGACATTTTTGTTGCAGAACATTTGTCCTCCTAAAGTACATTTGAACAAATAAAGACAAACGCACAGATACACACATTCACACCAGAAGAATGGGAGTGAATTTTGCACATTTTAAGCCTGTACTATGTCACTTTCCACAATACCTCATGTACATACAAACATATGACCATTGTTTTGAATGGGTAAATCAAGACAACATATGAACGACATACTGCCACTATGGTAGTAACATTTATACACGTATACATATTCCATGAGGACTTGTGTAGCTCAGGACCACTTCATTAATAAAAGGACGATTATACATGTCATAGCTGCAGCTAAAAACAAGACCAATAAAATAGACAATACACATAAAATGAAAGTTGTTAAAATAGAAAATAAAAACCATACCTCCAGAAACCAGTAAATATCACATGTATTATTTTCAAAGCCAATTGGCACAAATATAAATTGTTCTGTGGAGCATCTGGGTATCCATAACCAGACACTCATTACACTTATAAGACCACTAAAAACACCAAACAGATGGTAACATTCAAACTGAACTATTGGGAGTCAAACTTATAATAGAAGCAGCTTTTGTTTATTTTTATTAACTTGTTAATCGTGTTGATATAGGCCACATTGGCAGTGTTACTACCCCAACATAAAACAGCATAAAAACAAGGCCCTGATCACAACATTTTGCGTTTTGAAAAATGTTAAAAGCATCTAAGGGTCCTCCAAAAGACTCCAAAACAATGTGAACTGTGACTTTTTTATAAAACAGCAGTAACGTTACCTAATCAGTTCAATTTCACCTCAACACCCAGATGTATGAAGCAACGCTATCAAACTGAGGCAGGAGGGTGTCCTCAAAACATAGTTTTGCACCCATCTGACTGTGTCTGTGTCAGGCAGGTGAATGATACTCCACTATGAAACACAGCAGCTGAGAAAAATTGATCTAATAACTGCTGTTTTACTGTGTGTGACCACTGGAGAGCGCTATTGCATTCATAAACAATGGACGCGAGTAATTGCGCTGATAAATGAAGGGAGTACTCTGCACATGTGCTTAGAGTATGAGTATGTGAGTGTGCGTTTATGCATTTCACTGAACATGTGCGTGTGCAGTAGTTGGTGTTTTTTAATCATGTTAATTCCTGTAACCTTGTATCCAAAGCTTTCAGTGTACAGCAGTGCAATTTGTTTCAATTGCTGCTACTTTCTGTCATTCTCTGCCTTAAATGAAAAAGATGCAGCACCACAGGGTTCCCATCGACATGAAAATGAAAAATATTGCCTGTCATGGCTGTCAGACTCCATATCCTTGGTCAGACAGTGCTGCCGACATTTCCTATAAGTGTCTGTTTTATTGCCTTGGCATTTAGAGAGAAAGCTATACCCATCTCCCTGGTACATAGCTGGACGGCAAAAAGATGAATCCAGATCACAATCACTGTTTCCATGACAACATCAATGTTGACACAGGGGGGGAACCGGGGGATCTGCCATTTGTTTGAGTGCTCATTAATAAGAAGATAAAATGGATGGAAGTGGCTTAAATTACATTAAAGTTAAATGAGTTGGCTGTTGTTCTTCAGCAGCAATTGGGAGATATTGTCTCATGCTGGGTTGAGCAGACAGACTTGCAAGTATTAATGCTTGCAGACTTTAGCAGTAAGTGTGTTTGCAAAGGGAATGCTCACAGTGGGTCCTAATGTAGATTAGTGTGTGCCCATGTATACATAAAAACCGTAGCAAACAGCCTTCTCTTTATTTAAGCTTAAAAATGAACGTGTCCGTATTAAGAGCCAATAATTCCTGAGGATAGGAAAGCACTTTCTGACCAAATAAGTACAGAACACTGTGTCATTTGTGTAACAACAGAATTGACTGTTAATCACCCTGAAGGCAGTTTTATATGTCAATAGTTTTGATTTATAGTATTGTAATGAACAAGGCTTTAATGCGCAGCAAAACCAAATACTAAGCAGCCTTTCCCTTGTGAATCTAAAGTGTTAGCAGAATGTCAACGCGTGTCTCTGAACAGTTCATCAGGCAGACGCTTGAAGGGATGAAATGAGGCATCTGATCTTTTTGTTCCAGTTGTGGAGGCTTTGGGGAATAGGAGCGTAGGCCTACTCAGAAGACACATGAGTCAGCAGATATCTTATTACCAAAAAACCAATGTGTATTATTTAAAAAATCTGGGGGAATGCTTGCGTTGCTGCATCTGATTCAAGTATTATTATCCTGTGAATTAGATTTTTAGTTTTGGCAACTACAGCTTCTCTTCGTCGATGGATGTTAAATGTCAGCACACAATGAAGGAACAGAAATACTACGCCTTTTTGGCTCAAATCCATCGCAGTGAAGACATGTTTACTTGCAAACTTGAGACAATTTTCCTACGAGATAAAGAGTGGTGAATAGTAGCCAATGAATGTCTGAACATGGTATTTAGTTTAGCATGCTAACATTTGATAATTAGTTGAGGCTGTCATTGGCTTAGAACCAAATATCTGCAAAACTAAAGTGTTGGACAAACGGACATTTTTACCTTATGGTCGAAGTCAGAGAATTACCAAAACCATTAGGATTCATCATCACAGAAACATGAATGTCTGTACCCAAATGCCATGAAAGATTTATGTTATAGTTGTTGATATATTTCAATCTTGACCAAAAGTGATGGACTGAACATTGCCATCTCTAGTGTGGCTAAAAATATGCATAGCAATGCATTTAGTAGATGTGGATTTTCCCCCCTAAATAACTTTAATCTTTAAAACACAAAACAATATCAATTAGGATCATCTATAACATACATTTTTCTTTTAACTTTTAATTTGTGTTCATAGTCATGAGGCTAAATAACGCAGCGTCAGCTATAACCTGCTGCAGAAGTTTCTGTAAGGTGTGAAGAATAATAGACAAGATGGATCACAGAGGAGCTGCTCTGCACAGTGGTGATAGATGACTACCTCTTGGCTTATAAGCAAGCACATTGTAATTAAATCTGCTCCCGGTAAACTTTTTGATTACTTAGAGAAGTATGGCCCCTCAGAGGTGGTGTTTAACAGCATCACGGTCACATTAACATATTTGGCCTTGTATCTATTTAGCAACTTCATTTTATACCACTCAGTTGTCCTAATGGAAAAAAGAAAGTTTATTCCAACAATTGACCAACCTCCTAGGGTTAAAGGTTCAATGTGTAATTCCAAGCCACCCGCTCCAAAGAAATAGGGGGCAGTATTTCACTTCTAAACTGGGTCCATACAATCTCTAATGTTGGTATTTTAGTTGTAGTAGTTTGGCATATTTATTGTATTCTAATGTATTCTTTATATTGTGTATTGTATTTACTCCTGTGTAATGCCTGTCAGTCAGTCAGTGGGCAAGAATACTAAAATTTGACCAAACTGCTGAAACTCTGGGAGCCGGTCAAAAAACCCTGCAGTCTTATAATCTTTATGTGGGGCTCATCCATCTGTGTTTACTGGGGCACTAATGTAAGCCAGGGGTTGTAGTAAATTATTGCACATTTTACACATTGAACCTTTAAGGGTCAAGGAAGTCTTGGAAAAAGGTCTGGCTCCACACATTATTATTCTGGTAGGCGGTGCTAAACACGGGATGCAGCGACGGTGCCCTTGCAAAATAGATAGCAGAAGTGGAGGAGAATGGCAGGCTTATAGCCACAGTCTACATCAGGTGAGTCAGACTAGGGTAAAGGAGCTTCGAGGCAGGATGAGGAAAAATGAAATATGGAGCGCACGGTTATACTCAGAGCTTCTAATGAGATGTGGAAACTAACATTTTGACATTAACTGTGACATCGGAGACATTCAGGAATTATTACGAACAGAACAGACAGATCCCTTCAATCTGCGGCGTTTCTGACTCTTGACATCCACAATGTGACCAAATTTAGGCGCAAAGGTGAACCCTGGCTGCTATTATTAGATTTTTAATAGAAACATCAGCATTTAAATCTAGCCAATTACATGCATGTTAAAGGTTGAAAAAAGCATTAGTTACATTTTTACTCATCAAATATTCCTTCTTCAACACCAGTGAAGGTATACAGAATTGAATTTAGTTACTTGCATTTAGTTTTTAGAATAATTGATACTGTAATTTGTTCACATATAAACTTGTATATATTCAGACTAAAAGGGGATTTTGTTACCACTCCACTATTCACTCTGATGTTGCCTTGTAAGACATTGTCTGTGGGGGGAAGGATTTCATTTTTCGACTGATATATCTGGCTGTACTGCCATACGTTTCAGAAGACATACAAAACAGAAAGCATGTCTTCATCAGAGAGTCTGATGAAGACATGCTTTATGTCGAAACAGTAGTTGCTGCACCTTATTGTGTGCAACTAAATGCAAGCACCTTAGATTTTAAAGAATGAAAATCTGATGAGTGAAAATGTAACTATTGTTCCTTGTTTTAACCTTTAGCATTCTGTTTCTGTTGGTTCGATTTTAATGTTGATCTTTCCATTAAGCCAGGTTTCACCTTTTTGCCAACAATGCAATTAGCTGCTGTGGTTACGCAAGACTGGAGCACTGCTTAGGATACTATTGATGTCCAACCGATAAACCCTAATTGTGGTCCAATCGTGTTTGTCAAGAGTCCAAAAAGTCCCAGATTGAGTGGATCTATTTGTTCTGTTCTAAAATTGGCTTCAGTTTTTTTCTGTCCTTTCCTTTGTTCTCTTCTCGGTACATCCTATACTTAAATTGTCATGTTAGTTTGTAAGTGCTCTACAAGATGTTGGTTGAGTTTTTAGATTCAGCACAAGCTATATCAAATGATGTTGTTTTTACAAGATAATCATATGTTTTAGAAAACAACTGTCTTTCAAACTACGTACTTGTATAAAACTTTAGGGAGTGATATGTTCATGGAAAAAAAACAATCTGTATTATCTATTCAGCTGGAGAGCTGATGTTTCTGATAGAAGATGCATCTTTAAATGCCAGGTGTCTGGACAAGGTAACACAGCTGGGAGGCTCCTTTTCATCCAAGCAAAGGGCAACAAATGCGCCCTCCGCACCACCTCCATACATAGATGTTCTGCCTTAAGATGAAGTAGATTGTAGGAGGGACAAATAAATGATATCATGTGTGTCTTGTGGGATGAGTAAAACTTAATGAACGTACTGTTGTAAATTAATCTCTGCACCACAGCACAATAAACACAACAACAAACTACTAAAAATACCATGTGTGACCGATCAATTTGTGGCCACACAAAGCAGATTTCACATGGTAACTGTGGTCAATATCTCTGACCTGGATATCTAGCCGCTTTCCAACACCATCCTTGTCGATACGCAAATTCATTACAGATGATGCCCACAGACAACGCACTGGTGATGCAGCTGTTGATCTATAATGCTATTTTAAAAGGAAAAAATAGAATTGACAGTGTCAATGAATGATAATGAAAGTAGGTTGGTTTACATCCAAATGACTATCATACTCGAGCCTCTTTTGATGTCATTGTGTTCTGAGCTGGAGCAGTGAAAGTGTGTCACACTGCAACAGCGTGGGTGCCCTATTGGTGGCCAGGACAACTAGGGCAGACAATTGAAATTGGGCAAAGCCAGAGGACAGAACACCATTGGAAATCTGTTGTACTGAGCCTGACATGGTTCACTTGTGTGTGTCCATTTCAAACGATGGTCTCAGGCTTGAGTCTGTACAGCAAGGATCACCAAAGACTGTACGAAGTAGGGGAAAGATAGCGATTGACATGGCTACTCTGCGCCGCCAACCAAGAGCTAGAACAGCAGCAACTCGGCAGGATCGTGGCTCCTGCTCTTCCACCGCATCTTGCCCTGTCTTCTCTGGACCATACAGTGACCAGGAAGAAGACCCACCACTACGCCGCCAATCCTCTCCTTTACTACTAAAAGGATCTCTTACCAGTCTACACAGCTCCACCAGTACAAGCCCCAAAGGTTCCCTTTCTATGCTCCATGGGTCTGTTCCCTGCCTCCAAGGACCATTGCCACGTCTCCATGGATCTCTGACCAGCTTCCGGGGCTCTTTATCCAGCCTGAGGGGATCAATCTCTCGGTTGAAGAGGAGGTCGCTGGGAAACCTGGACAACTCAAGCCCCAGCCCCAGTGAGAGGTGTACCAGCCCCAGCGTACAGAGCGGCAATGGCAGCTCCAGTGATGATGATGGCAGTTGGGACACCAACAGCTGGAGCTCAGGGGCCACCTGCCTGCTACGAACTCCTGTTAAGCAAGATAGCAATGAGGAGTCCGATGAAAAGTCTGGCACTACTGAGCATGCTTCTGCTATTGCCATGGCTGAGCCTGAAATCATTTACCAAAATCTTATCTTCTCACGTCCTGCTGCTGAAACTGAAATTAAAGAAGAGTGCGTTCCTGAGAGGACTTCCACAGCGCTAAGAAAAGACGTGGGAACCCAAAGTGTGTCATCGTCTAGCCTTAGCAAGAAGGCTGCTACAATCTCCTCCCATCAGCGGGATGAGAAGACTGAGAAGAGGCGCATGTTCTCACAGTTTCTGAATGAGGTGACCTGCAGGGTGTTGAAATCGAATGGTGGTCCTCCTCAACAACAGTCCACCCTTCGACATCGCTACCAGTCTCCTCCACCACCACCGCAGCTATCAACCTCATCTCACCCATCACTAACAACCACACTACATTCAACGCAAACAAACCCACCACCACGACCACTGTCTACATCAGCAACAAACTTGTGGTACAGCCCAACCAGTTCAAACCTCCAGACCATCAAGGAGTATGATTCAAAGGACATTACCAGCTCCATCCACCAGTGGAGCAAGACATTACCCAGCTGTAAGATCTTGGAGCCAGGGGATGTGTTGAGTAAAGTGAAAGGGGAAAGTCACTCATACCCAGAGCACGACCTGGAGCTATGTACAAAGGTCCAAGCACAGCCCTCCACTGGGAGACTTTATCTAGAGACAGACATTGACAGTGTAAGGCGACTTGATGAACTGGTAGCTAATGGCACCCTCGGGAAAGAGAGAAACGAGAAAGCACCGGAGAAGGTTATGGAGAGAGGGAAGGAGAGGGAAAACAGGATTACATGGGAGATAAATGGCAGCATGGGGATGGAGAGAGGAAAGGAGAGGGAAAAGAGAAAAGAGAGCCCCTGGGAGAGAGACAGAGGAATAAAGAAAGGGAAGGATAAAGGGGGAGAGAGGCCTTGCTGGGAGAAAGACAGAAGGATGGAAAGATTGAGGGAGAAAGAGAAGAACTTGGTATTTAAGAGTTATGAGCCCCCTCTTCCTCAAACAACTTCCAGTGGACGGAGTAACCCTTGCCCTGTCTTCAGCTGGCCAGAAGGCTTTCCCAGAATGTCCTACAGATCTACCTCATTGCCCAGACCTATTAATATCAATGTGAGTACCACTACATTTAAAGAGTCTATTCATCAATTTCAACAAATAAATACTTTCTATTTGTTTTCTTCTGATATCTAGATTGAATCGAAATTAATTTGAGGTGCGCATGGCAATAGAAAATTAATTTGTGTCTTGTAATTTCTTGTCCTAGTTGCAATTTTGGAAAAACCTGCATTACATTCAGTGACAAAGTGTTTCTCTCTTCCTACAATATCTGCGTATGGTGACTAAAAAATGTGGTTAATGATGGGGAAAGGTCATGGTTTTTGTTCTTTGAAAGTGTACAAACTCCGGTTTCCTGCATTAAAATTGCGTTACATTCCTATCCACCAACCTGACATACACCTCCACACTTACTACATAAATACTATTACTCCTGGCACCGAATACTGGAATTTCATTGTAAATCATAAGGTGCAGAATTGTCCAATATGAATGTAGTTTCAAGGGAAACTGGGTTACAGAACTCCCTATCAACAATTTTATCTTTGGTAGAATATAGTTCCTTTGGTAGTGTTGGACTAACCAAGCTGTTTTTGATTCCTAATGTCTTTTTCTCAACACTTGTGTTGGCAATGGAAAGGAGTAAACTACCATCTGCTACCATCTCTATTGATATACATTATGCTACCAGCTGCCTGTCTAAGCCTTATAGAGGGAGTTTGTGGCCAAGAACATAAAGTCTGAAACATGCTTCCTGGACCCTGTGAACCACAATGTACTATCGTACTTTATAGTGTAGTTAGTAAGAAGTTTTCCTACCATACTATGCTGTAAACCATGGTTTCGAAGCCACAAATAGTTGCCTATGCTGACGAGCCTTTACTGTGAAAAGTATTTGCTAGAAAATATTCAGTTCTACTCAAGCTTACAAGCTGGTCTAAATCAACATTTGGTCATTTTAATAAAATGTTTAAACTTTCAAGACGCATGGTCAAGATGAGAAATGCAGATACTATAATATATTTATTTTTCGGTCAATTGCTGTGATCATTTAAAGAAATATATATAAGAGAGGAACATACACTGTGTGTTTCCTCGTCATGCGTAAGAGTAGACGTCGATAACTAGAAATAAGGAGCCAAGTCACTAAGATTACACAAGCGTCTGATGATTTCACTCAATCTTTATTCAAGGCTTTGATATATTGTATTGAATCACATTCCTCCTTGTTAGCTGAATATTACTCATCGAGACTTAGAAGTGAAGCATTTATGTTTGGTGTTTTGCTTAATTGGGTCTGACACATCGCCCACTTGCCATACAAGACAAAATCTGCAAACATGATTATTCATTAATGTAACGTGAATGGGGAATGTGACTTATTTTGTGCTGTACATGCACAGGAATGCAGTGCATGTGCAGAACATATCCTCACTCATTCTTTTCAAACACAGACTGAAAATGAAAGTATGACCTGCAGTTTGAATGAATCTTTTCTCACTGGATGTGCATTTTCATAGCCAGGATGTTCTCAGAGGGGTTGCTACAGAAAAGGTCTATATTACTTCTCATTTAAATGGATTAGCATCTCTCTGCCCTCCAAACATCCAACAGAGAGATAGCAAAGGGAAAGTATTGGTCCCTTTTGGCATGCAATATTAAAAATACATCAACTCTTATTTACTGCTTATTTACTCAGAGCCTAGAGTAAAAGAGAAAAAGATGGCTTGGGTTTCAAACAAATTTCTCTATCCTGCTTGGCTGCCTGTGTGAAGGTAGCTAATACATTAATAATTTAAACACTTTCCTCCATATTTTCGGTGCCTTTGAGCCTCGAGCTTGGAAATGCCACTGCTATGGCTTCTCACACCCTGCTACACTGTTGTATTATTACTCAGCTGCTAAATGGGTGGACCTTGACCAATGTCCAACAGGGAGGAAGCAGGGAGATGTTTGGGATGTAGCTTCCTGATCATAATGTTTTCACTGGATGGCAGCTCCCTAGCAACTGTTCAGCTGATGAGTGGGTGTACACATTGAAAGGAATACATTTGGTATCAAGAGAGAAAACTGCTGTAGGGCAGCTTTTCACACAGTTAGTGACATGGACGGACAAGGAGGGAAAAAAGGACAAGTGTACTCTGCACTCTCTGTGTGTGTGTGTGTGTGTGTGTGTGTGTGTGTGTGTGTGTGTGCAAGCAAGGTTGAAAAACACATTTCCTCTGTAATATACTGCATGTGATGAAGTATAGTTAAAACATACTATAGTATAAGATAATGGCAACATTGCAGTGCACACCAATGTCCTCAGCTGTTACCAGCTTTTCAAAAACCAAAATGCCCTGCAATGAAATGAGAATGAGTCCAAATCATCAGCTCCATCAATGAGAATTAAGATGAAATGCCCTATTATTTTTGAACATATACTGTATATTAAAGTTAAATTGACAAACATATTGTGGAGTTTGTCTTAAAAGTACTGTATAACCCGTCAGGCTGCGATAATCAATAGGAAAGCAACTGTTTGCTAACAATTTTGCCATATCAACATACAAGTTGATAATATGTCAGAGTTATGTGTATATGTATGTTTAGCTAGCCAACAAGTGGCCAAAAAATATTTTAATGCAGGTTTAAAATGTTAGTCTTGGATGATTTCGGGATGCCTGTAGAAGAAGATTGAACTATGTATATGTATATTGTGCAACGGAAAGAAGGAGAGGGATTAGAGGAATTCATTGCATCATGTTTAAATAGATAGGACTAAAGAGGATAACAGTGTCAACAATGTTAAACTCATGAATGAATGTTGTCTTCTGCAAAATGCGCACATGCACAAAGCTTTTGTCTTCTGCATTACATCCAGTAGATAGAGGCATCGTTCCTGTGAATCCCAAGCTCTTTTGATCCTTGCAGAAAAGGACGTAGCCAGTCACAATGAAAACAATCTTATAAAGCGCCAATTACAGAACGCAAGAACGGTGAGTGGCTAATGCAAAAGAAAAATATTGCCTATAAATAGTGCCAAAACTTATATTTGATATAATGAAAATCTTAGGTAACTTAACACCAGTCCTGAAATGAGTGTTCTCTGGTAGAAATGTTAAGTCTCCACCCGTAATCCCTGCTTTGGTGTGGTCAGAGGTTTTGCACCTGTAACCACACCCATCAGTGATGTCACGGTGTAGCACACTTCTACATCACCACAGCAAGGTGGCAAGTTTAACCACTTCAGGTCATCAAAAATGTGTGTGTCAGCTGATCATATTTGAGGATATGACCATGTTTTATTGCGGTATTCCCAACCATTACTTATACAAACTAACCATAACTAGCATTTGTTGGTTCTGGTGGAGGCGTCACCCTTTTAG
The DNA here is from genome assembly GCA_943590825.1 of Bovichtus diacanthus. Lineage (NCBI taxonomy): Eukaryota > Metazoa > Chordata > Actinopteri > Perciformes > Bovichtidae > Bovichtus > Bovichtus diacanthus. The sequence goes on from CALSBV010012130.1 coordinate 7,580,296, forward strand.
ATTTCAGATTGTACCTGTCATGTAGCGACAGCAAAATAAAGGCTAACGTTTACATTTTTTAACTAAACAATGTACATCCATAGTAGCTGCAACTGCAGATTATCATTCAGTGATGCCTTCCAGGAATGCCGATCCCCTCCTCCTCCTGCCTCCCTCTCTCTAGGCTTGCCCTCCCCGCACAGAGGGGCGCTGGGATGGAGGGATGGACAGAGGGGATTACTGAGCGTTGTCTCATTCAGTAGCTGTATGAGTCATCCTGCTGTATTACTCGCACTGTTTGTAACACCCACACACCATCATGAAGCACACGTACACACACTGCTCTCTCACAACCCGTATGTTGAAGCTATGTACCTGTCACATTCATTATTTCTCGCTGAATCCTCGACTATAAATCCTTAGGCTGGCTGGAACTTGCATGCAGCTTACCACACACAAGCACCTGCTGCAGCACTAACAACACGCACAAACTGTATCTGACTTCCTGAGCTCTATAAAGTTCATGATCATGAGCATAAATTAGGGAGAGTTTTATTACTAGCAGTAGATATGTTGAAATATTTTTTTGTTTTGGACCTTGGCTGCACATATAGGCTCTGTCATGTCAACTCTGGTCCAGGGGATGCATTGAGTAATTGGTTCTGCACCAAAGAATTAAGCCCAAGTGAAAATGTAAATGGTAAATGCTCTTGTGAAATCCATGTCATGCATAATTCATGTGTAACAAACAAATGTGTACAAACAAGGGCCTGTTCTCACATTCACGTCTATACGAGGAAATATAAACGTGACGGAGCATAACCGAGGGGAGTGGGGTGACACCTCCATCTTGTATGACATCTTAAATGTTGTATGTCTTAAAGGAATTTTGGTATACACACTTTATTTATTTTCTTTCCTTTCCAGTTACATGAGAAGATTGAGTGCTATCGATCTTCTCATGTAACTCTCGGCAAGAAAGACAAGAAGTGGATTTTCCAAAAATGTTAAACTATTCTTTCAAATTGAATACAATTATTCAGTTTTGTTTACCTTCTTACTTTTCCTCCTAGACACGTTCTATCATTCATCTTTTGTGTTTTTCATGCAGTATGTAAGTCAGCCTCTCACCCTCAGGCACTTTCCTTTCATTTCTGCAGCACACAGCATTTTTCTTTTGCGCTGTTAATCTGTCATTTCTGGCTCTGTCTCTCTCCCTCCTCCCTGTGTCACTTAATGCTCTCAATGCTGATATATATGTTTATGTGAGAGAGTGGAAAATAATAGATATATCTGTTTGCCGAGACGTAGCTGATCTGAGAGCTCGTTAAACACCAGATAAGAGGTACTCCACAGCATGCAGTGGCAGCAGCGGCGCTAGATAAATCTGCTTGATAAATAAATCTAATCATTTTTACTCCTCTCTTCTTGTCCTGGCACCAGGAATCTGATGGAGAGATGCAGCATGACACGAGGTGAGCCACTTTCACTTTTACCTCTCCTCCTGGCAGTGACACCACCACCACATCTCTCTCTTCTTCTTCTCTCCATCACTCCAATAATCCCTCCTCTTCCCATACACCTCCTTCTGCTCCATTCAATGCTCAGCTTCACCCCCCCCCCCCCCCCCCCCCCCCCCCCCTCCCTCCTCTTTTTTGCCTTACCGTTTATATGCTTTTCGCCTCATTTTCAGCAGATAAAATCACAATATTCCCCCCCCCGCTCTCTCTCTCTCTCTCTCTCTCTCTCTCTCTTTCTCTCTCCCTCTGCCTACCAGCCTGTCTCCAGTCAGAATTAGAGGAGGCTTTTTCTAAATGCATGCCGCTCTGAGGGGATGCACAGGCACATGAATATTGTGATTTTATCTGCTGAAAATGAGGCGAAAAGCATATAAACGGTAAGGCAAAAAAGAGGAGAGGTGCATGCCTGGCTTTATTAGCTGCTCCGAGATAGTGTGTGTAGTTGCTTTGCCACACGTACAGTATGAAAATAATGATTGTTGTGAGTAGCTGTCCATGTGTTGCATAGTCTGAGTGCTTTCACAAAAGGGCTGGGTAGACTGCTGTGCATTCAACAGTGCAGTATGTTTGGAGAATATGAATACACGTTGTGCAGCGTGATGTTTGCTTTTTGTCACCATTATCTCTGCAGCAGAAGTGAGGCTACTGAAGACTGTTTGGTTTAGTTAAAGTAAATCTCGTTGTTGTTGATTTTTTTTTTTTTTTTTTTTGGTGAGTCGATTCGGCTGTCATTTGGATTTTATTGGCGTGAAAATAATGAGGCGGCTAATGTTTTCACAGCCCTCAATTAACTCTCATATTCATTCACTGGGCAGTATGATACCACAGAGAGGCAATTATGGCTGAACAAGCGCATCATGAGAGAGAAGTTGTTCTCATTAAAACAAACCCCTAACCTTGTATAGATTAGGAGATGAGAGAGAGAGAGAGAGACAGAGAGAGAGAGAGAGAGAAGGGTAAATCCATAGTGTTGTATTGTACTTTATCAGTTGATAACTTTATATTTCAGGGAGTGAATCATGAAGTCTTCTTCCATATGTTGCTTTAAGGTGTCTTTATAATGTGCATGTCAGCATAACATGATCATAACATCTAGAAGTTAATTGCTTTCACCCCTAGTGAGTGAGGAGTCATTGACTTCTGAGGAGATGATCCCTGCTTCCTGTTACATAATTAAAGCAAACAGCACCTCGGGTAAGGTGCTGTCCAGAGGGAAACTTTAGGTCTTTGAAGTGAGTGTCAAACTTCCTGTGCAATGGGAAGTGCTTTAATTAATCTGGTAAAGAAAAACAAAAGGGCTAACCCTCTTTTTTGTGTTATGAAAGCATGTAATTATGTATCACTACAACAATGGCAGTAAAGTTAAATCAAGTGTCTTAACCCTGCTACAGTACTGTACGTGGCATTACATTTTCTTAGTTTTCAAAATTACATTTATTCAACCTGTCAAGTCAATTTAGAAAATTTCTAAGCATCATTTTGTATATATATATATATATATATATATATTTCTATGTGATGCAACCAAAACTCCACATAAATATTTTGACATAATACAGCCACTCGCTTAAATGGATCCAAATATTAATATGAACAAGCCTTGAAGGCTGTCCTAACAAATCATCAGCTCCACCAAACCCCTGCTGCACACTATGCACTGTTCCTCCTCAGTTTTCTGAAATGATTCTTGTCGAAGATAATAAGCCAAAACTAATCACCAAAAGCTGTTTTTGTGCTTTACGTGTAAGCTGAGATAGATCGGTGTCAACTACGTACATTGAGGTGATCACGCACTGACAGAGAAGAAGAGCACATAAAGAGAATATTAGATTCTAAAAAGTCTGTTTTAATGACATTTACAGTATTTTGATTGTACCCTTTTATTGTAGATAATTGAAACTTTGTGGGAAGTCATCTTTTCCACCTTGTGTTAATTTTCCACTTCAAGGTTCCGTGTACGGTAGATTGCTGTAATTGCTATTATTCTTTCATTTTTTTTGATTAATATCGTCTTTATGAGGTGATTTGCTGAAGTCTGTTCATTTGTGGCAGTCAGACAGTGGAAATGCTGAAATTTCCACAAAAGCGTAACACAAATGTCACTGTCAAACTGAAATAAAATCCAAAATGGTAATGCCCAAAAGGAGCGCATTATGCTCTAAAAATGGACACTGTGCCCCTTAAGTCAAAAGATAACCGCTGACTGACAGATGAAAATGTTACATCTCTTAAAGTTCAACTCTCTGGAAGCAGGAAAAAAGAAATCTCACTGTCCCAATAGTCAAAGAAGTCAGAGGAGTTTCCATGAGTCCAATTCTGTATTGGGAGTTTCTCTGTGTACGTACTGTAGGGGCATATACTCTTACAGTCAAGGCTGCTGAGTTTACTTTGGGATAAACCAAGCACAGAAAAGTGATGAAAAAAGTACAAACAGCCAGCTCATTAAAAAAGTTTTGAGAAAAAAAAAGTTGTATTGGCTTCTATTGACTTGCTGCGACTTTTAAACAAATGTTTCCGCTTACCTTCATCAGCTGTATCTACCCATAATCCCCTTTGCCTCCTGCACCAGCCCCTGTGAGAAATCACTAGCCCTCTGGGCTTCACTCAGACGTTGAGGAATAAGCCTAAAGAGGCTTTGTTTGTTCACCTCTCATATTTCCCTAAGCTAGGCACGCAGCAGTCAAAAGCAGATGCTTTACGAAGGCTCCCTTCAGGTTAGCCCGGAGCAGTTTACCACCTCCCCGCTCCCTCATTCTTCTGTCTAATTATTTCCAAGATGACGAGATCAGAGATTATGTGCGATTCATTTGTGAGGATGGGCTACTGTTGCATCTGGAAGTGGTTGATGAGGGATCTGCCTTGGAGCATACCCAACGGATTGTCTTTGAGTGTGCACGTGCATCTGTGTTCTCTGCTTCAGACTCCTGTGAGTCACATGTCTAAGTCCTAAGACTCCCTCTCTCTTCGACTTCCCACCTCACCATCCTCATCGCTCCCTGGACTATTGCAGATACGCCTCTCTGCCACACAGCATTTAAAAGGCTCTGTCAAAACCAACAGGACAGGGTCAGCGGAGCAGCATAAGCCTCTGGAGCGCCCGTACAGTGGACCTTAAGTGTCCTATAAACAAAAAAGTCAATGTACCGTATGTCAGAAGAGTGGGTTGTATGGCTTTTTAATGTCTCATACTGTATAAAACACAGAGGAAAGAGCTCTTCAACACATGGGTTTTTAACTTGATCTGACTGTTCACGCACAGGCTATTTTAGCTCTGATAAATCATTCCTTTTTTTTCTGCTGAATGCATTAGCTTCAGTCCTGATCTCTGTTGTTCAGGGTCATGGTTCAGAGACTGCTCCTGTTACATCAAAAATAATTTGTTCTCCAGTTGGGCTGCAAAAAAAAACATGCCGTTTCACCAGACAAAAGGCTTTTTGTCAAACAAACACACATTGCACTCTTACGAGCTAGATGAACAAACTGTGCACCTATTGCACCTATTAAACCTCAATAAATACTTCATTGCACCCTGGAGGGCTGTGCATAATGCTGTATGTTCAGCCTACGTGCACACACAACTCGCCAGCCCCTGGTTGCTTCCTGCAGTGTAATGCAAGGTGGATTTCCAGATGTTCCATCTGGGCCGTGATGATGAAGAGAAAACACCTTAAAGGTGGAAAGCGCAACCTTTTCTTCAAAGGTGAAATTTGGTCGTCATGGCCCTTTGTACCTCTTTGTGCTCTTTGTGCTGAGCTGACCTACTGTATGCTGCGTAGGATCCCATAAACTGCAGGCAGTCTCTGAATTCAGATTCCAAAGTTATGTTAATTAGTTTATTCATCCCTCTGTAATGTTTGGAGATAGTAAACAGCTTTCCTAAGAGTTTGATTTGCAGATACATAAGAATATATACGTGTATATAACATACGTGTATGTGAACTTACTGTTTTGCAGTCACTGAAATTGTAAATGTAAACATTTACCAAGTTCGCCATATTAGCTTTAAAGGTGGTAATATGTCAATGTGTGTTACTGCAGACTTAAATGACTTTACATTATAGAAAGCTACAAATAAGAAAATATACTTTTATTGATGCCACGCATGGGAATTGTACAGTGTAGTACAAGTACAACTGATGCTGATGGGAATGTCACGAGTTTTACTGGCATTTAGTCATAAACCAAAGTATTGGACATTTTTGCCTGAGGGGGACATTAATGTCAGTACTAAGTTTCATGGCAATCCATCCAATAGTGGCTCCGATTTTTCAGTCTGGACCAACATTGCCATCCCTATGCCACCAGGATGGCTAAAAACTGAAACCCTACATTATGAGCATTTATTATATGTAAAATGAAGCATAAAAAAATACAAATATAAGATTACTAAATACAACATATAGCAAGCATAAATATAAACCAGTAAGTCAGCAGTAGCACATGCCTTACACTTTATATCTTTAAAACACTTAGTGTTGCATCTCAACAGTCTGTGAGGCGATTACTTCTTGTCCTCCGCCAGGCGAGGAGCACAGGTATGTCACGACTGTGTTGTCGTGGAAACCCGCAGTGAGGATTGAACTCATTCTCTTTTAACAATGGAGAAATCTTAACTCAGGTTGTGGTCTTAACACACGCAACGTATAAATTGTGTGAATCATCTTTACCCTGCAGTACCTCTTTCTTTTCTCTCTCTGTCTCTCTCTCTCTCTCTCTCTCTCTCGCTCTCTCGCTCTCTCTCTCTCTCTCTCTCTGTGTGTCTGACTATTGTTTGTTGTTTGAAAGGTGGTGAAGGGGTGACGAACACAATGAAACGCTGGCCCGCGGCTCTGTGTAGCTCTGGAGCTATAATATTGTCTACCTATGTCAGAAAACATCGATAGAAAAAGAGACAGACAACTCATTTTTGTCAATACATACAGACACAGCAATATGAAACATGAAATCTTTAACAGGTTTATTCATTTCACCTTTTTTAACCGCCACAGTTTTTACTACCTGGGGAGCAACAAAAAAAAAGTATAATTTAAAGAGATCTCATAATTGTGCCCTGGGCTTAAAAAGGAATTAAATTTAGGAGGAGTGGAGTTGTTTTTCAGAGATAAGAGAGAGAAAAAGAGAGAAAAGTCAATTCAAAACAACCGAGTGGATCAGCTGTACATTGTCTACATTCTTCAGAAAGCTCTTTCTCTGGGGCACGCCGTCTTTCCAGAAAACATTTCCTGTGACTAGCGTGTGACTAGCGTTCTTCACCAGACTGGTACCAGCATATTTCAGAGCCAAACGCAACCCGTCATCTGAAGCTAAACTTAATTTCATCCTTTAGTGTCTCTTTCTAACTTCCCGTTGGACATTATATATCTACTTGCAAAAAAAGTCAAATGCATTGAGACATATGAATTTCAAAGAGACAAAGAGAGAAGTTTCTTAATAACTTACAAACCCAAACTCGACCCGAGGTCAAAACTTTACACGACGACGTTGCATGAATTCGACTGATCTGAAACCTGATACTTTGTCAGGACCTTTGTCAGGTCAAACCAGTTATCTGAAAGGAACCCTTTCAGTAAGTCATAATACGGAGCTTTAAAAATAAAAACTTTTGAACTACTGTTCACAAGGTTTTTCTCAATAAATACGAACCTTTAAGGAAACTCGAGATCCCTGTTTGCACTGCGATACAGAAACCAATTTACTGCCAGAAAGTTCGGAAGAATACATTACTTCGAAGAGAACTCCAGCAATTTGGTATTACAGGGGCAGATTAGAGAATCGGACTTTTAGTTTCTAGTACGAGTCCAAAACGTTGGGTCCTAGACTTCCCATAATGCAACTGTAGCTACTTTTATCAGACCATCGCCATCGACCACAGGCTTTAAATGTTATCAGCTGTTTCAAAACTCCCTCCAGAGCTACAGAAGACATTACCTACAGTAATTGTTTCCACAGACTGTGTAGTACTTCCCTTGTCAAGTAAATTGACATTGACTAATAAAATCAACAGAAGTGAATGCAGTCCATTTATTATTAATCGCTACCAAAATCATGTCTAAATTGACAATTAAACCTCATGTTTAGCCTCTGTTGCGATAGACCAGTGCTTCTGTTGTGCAGATAGTGATCCAGTCAGTACAAAGATACCTTGCACTATGCAGCATAATAAAGCAAGTTTAAATTGGACTATGATGAGCTGTGAGCTGCCAGTAGCACGTAAGTAAGTCGGTTTGGCAGCAGTAAGTTACAGATGGGGCTTCAATTTACTCTCCATTTTATGTGCAGTATATCTCCTAAAGCTTCTCCATCATTTAGCCCAGTCTACTGCCACGTGAAGCTTTTTCATAGAGGCAAAATGGCTTTTATGTCACTTAGCTTAAACCACTCTGCGTGGTGAAAATGGTATTGACTGGCTTACTGGGGACCGAGAGAAATGAATTCACTAATCAGAGGGTTGTTTTACTGGAGAAGTAACTCCTACCATGCCTATTGTCTTAAAGAATAGGTTCACAGTTTGTCAAGTCTGTTTTTAAAGATAGTCAGGGGTCCCTCGTGAACATTGCAATCCGTTTTGCTTGCTGTAATCCTTCCTCCTCCTCATACTGGACTTTCCTTCCCAATGCGTTCATTGTTAGTGACGGTGGTGATGACAAAGTCTACAATCCTAAATGTTAAATGTGTTCAAAAGCTCAGCTAAAGCCAATATGAGGTTTCTCTGAATTAGTCAAATGGAGAAAAGACACCAGCCCTGAACTGCACAAAACAAAACACACACCTCAGCGAGGAGTGGGGAAGCTCCCCTGTGGAGCCTCCTGCTGCGGCTCCCTGTGGTGATCTGATCTGATCAGGAATAGTGTGAAATATGCCTACAATTTGTCAGAATTGATTGAACGCTTGCTGTTTCCTCTGATGCTTACCCATATGCACACAAGCTTCTACTCGACACAAATAAAACTTTATTGCTACGACTGATGTGCTGTTCAAAGGGCCAAGTATACATGGAGGAGCTGGGGGGAGTTTGATGAGTCGCAGCGCAGCGGGGGAAACAATTCATTATCATTTAATTTATCCCCAGGAGGTTTTTGTGTTGGAAAACAACATTATGATCACCAAGCCCGACAGTGAATTTAAACATATTAACTGTGTCGCCCTAACCTGCGTTTGACATCACCTGCAACAAACGTGGTCAGGTCGGATACTTTTATCTTTTACCGTACATCAAGTTCCGGATTTATGCCACAGTTAATCAACGCAAATATTATCAATGACATTTCAGATGATTTGAAAAAAATAAATAAAAAATGTGATACTTCAGGCATTTATTTTAAGAAGTGCTTTATAAGTTTTTGTACTTTCAAGGCCAACAAGTTCTTCCTCTTACCCACTTAAGGTTGAGTCTCTTTTGATATGTAGATAGAAACTAAAAAAGAGATAAACATTGTGGGGATCGCTCCTCAGTTGCAGTTCTTGTCTTCAGGCAGCAAACTGTGTTGACTAGTCGTCATCATTGCTCTGGTGACTTAATCCACAGAGCTGTTTTTTCCTGGCCGCTGGTAGTGGAGCATGCACAAGAGGCTGTTGTATTTCTGGAGTCTTGCATCAGAAGAAATACACAACTCATGGCTCTCAAGTAAAGCCTCAACCACGGTGGTAGATCATACCAAGGGAAAAAATTGTATAATCATTCTGCTAATTATCACCGCTTCTGCTCATGTTTGGTCTCTTTTGGCTGTTAGGCTGTTTGAGTCTCATCCATTTGACTTAGGCCTGCGCAGTAGTCGGGATGTATTTTGAAGAATAATTGTGGTTTGTTTCAACTCAGGTCTATCATTCTTACTACATTACAAGACAAATGGGACAATAAGCATGGCCAGGAAGACAATCACGCAATTGCCCAGAAAACAAAAGTAACAGTAAAATGATTACCTATCAGAGCTTTCCTTTCTCTTAAACAATAGTTTTTGGGAATTAAGGCAGATTTTGTTTCTTTGGACAGAGCCAGGCTAGCTGTTTCAAGTGTTTATCCTAAAATAAGCTAAGTGGCTGCTGGCTATAGCTTCACATTTACCGTACAGGCATGAGTGCAAATAAGCCAAAATGTTGAACAGAAAAAGTGTTTTTTGTGCCATAATTGAACTAAACATTAACATTAATGGTGGCCGGTTAAAAAATGGTTTTGAAAGGCTCTGACAAACATGTTTCCTCCTCATAAAGGCACCCGATCAGAGACATTCGTAGGGTCAATATGGTAGGCAATGACAAATGACCTTTTGTTTTTGGTTGGAGGATTTGTTGCAAGTGGTTAAGCAGCTGTTTACCTTTTAGCTTTAATCGTCTCTTGCCCCATCGGACTTCTTTGCAACAATGTCACCACGCCCCCAGATCTCACTATTACTTTGGTTAGTACCATTAGAGATGATGGCCAAAAACAACAAAAAAATAACACCTGCTTAGAGATATCCTCTAAGCTGGAACATGAAGGTTTACTGTTTACAGTAGATACGGTGATTGTGTCTCTGTGAGCTGCTCACTTAATAGTGGACTTCAGGAGGGATTGCACAGCGGCTATTAAAGTTTAATGTCCTAATTTGGTCGCTGTGAATAGAATACCTGGCTGGCAGTAGCTCTACCCGCTCACCTCCCGTTGCTCATTACTAGTAAATCAACCTGCGGGCATCATAAGGGCTTCCCATTGTACATCCAAGATGGATGCTGGCTGCTTGTGACCTTTAGTAGGTCTCACATTGAAAAGTGAAACCTGAAACCTATAAAAGAGAAAAAGTATACAGGCAGAGTGGGAGGTGGAAACTGCCTAAAGTAGGTTATAGTCTGCGGCATTATAACAACCATTTGTTGGAGTCCCTGTAGTGTGCATTGTCTGATCATTATGACAAGTTGTAACACATGGGAAAAGTTTTTCAGGTAAACAGGTTTTCCTTGTGTTTCCATCCACACTATAGAACACTATAAAGTGGAAAGTGTGCTTGATTTACATATCTTTTTGTTGTTTTGAGTTTCTCTGGCAGTGCAGGAACAGCAGTAAGCCCATCACGAGGTTCTCTGAGGACTGAGAATTGTTCCTTCATGTGGATAGTGTGTTTACCTTGCCAAACAACACCTGAGGCACCGAGATCTGCTGTTTATCCCGCTGTGGGAGGTGTTAAGATACAGTGAGGGTACAGTACTTCGTATGCACTGCGGGAAGGTGCGTGTTTATGTTTGTGAATGGGTGGGCAGGTTCTATAGTACCGCACTTAATTCAGCAACTATTTCTGTCGTCTTTCTCTGTCTCCCCCTCTGTGACTTGCAGATAAGAAACTGCTACCGTATTAACAGTGTTTCCAGAAACTGCCATTGTTTCCTGAGCCAGTGTTGAAGGGAGATTAAAATAATAAGTAGTGGTGCCATTAGAAATGGCAGCAGGCGACAAAACGTTCATTCCAGTTTGTTGTTGAACTGCTAACCTGCCACTCTGCAGGGACTGATAAAAGTTATGCTGCTCGTGTCCATTTTTGCATTTCTGCTGACTTGGCTCTTTAGGACAAGACATAGTGTTTTTTTAAAAAAGCAAATATATACACTTGTTGAAATGTTGGTGCCCCAGTTATATTATGGTGGTAAATTGAACGTTCACTAAGCCCCACTCGCCCTTAGTTACCGTTGCCATGCCTGCCAAGCTTTCCCTTTCGTGCGGCACGACGGTGGCAGATTTAGCTTACTGCTGAAAATTCTTTGTCATTTTTGAAACAACGGGTTTTCAATCTCATACGAAAGTAGACAAAAGCAGGCTTCTCATTTCTAGCCGACAACTGTGGACGGCTGAAAGGTCCACTGTGGCTATCAGGTTTTATGATGATTATTATGATTATGATTGGCTAACGTACGGTAAACTAATGCTAACACTAAAATGTGTTCTAAAACAAAAAACCTCCAGTTCGCATGTCGACGTGTCCTCAGGCAAGATACTGAACCCCAAATTGCTCCAAAAGGCATAGCCCTCGGTGTGTGAGTGTGTGTGTGAATGAGGATTAGATCCTGATGAGCAGTTTGGCACTTTGTATGGCAGCTCTGACATCAGTGTATGGATGTGTGTGTGTGTGAATGGGTACATTTTGACAGGTGTAAAAGTGCTTTGAGTGGTCGGAAGACTAGAAAAAGTGCTTTATAAATGCAAGTCCATCCATAAGCACAGTGTTAATACAGTGGTTATCGATTCATTTTACTTTTGCACTTGTGGTTTTGGATTTGGAAAGACTCAAAAAGACACTACCCTCGAAGCTCTTTAAAAAAAAACAACCTTACTTACTACAACCCAATGCTTGCTGCTTCAACATATGAAGAACTCCAAAGCCTGGCAGACCATGCTCAATTCTTCTGCTCCGAAAGAAATACTTCACAAATCAAAAGGTTTCATTTATAGATCAATTACTCACCCTGTATTATCTTGAATACATTAAGAACTTTTGTTTTTTTCTCACATGCGTCCAATGGTGAACAAAGAATCTAAAAGCGGAGATGGACTGAAGTAAGCAGGGGCCGTGTTTTATCAAAACTTAGCACAGCTCGTGCAGTATAACCCACGTCTCATTTATCCAGTCGTATGCTCACTGCTTACCAAACGCATGCATTTTCGCAAAAACCTTACTATTCGAAACAATTCCACATAAACAGTACTCGCAGGGACGAGTGGCGTGCCTGCACAAGCTTGAGACTGTTTATACGGACGTGTTCTGATGTAGTTTTGCTGTTGTTAAACGCGGTCCGCATTTACTGTACTGTCTGTCTGTACTGTTGGATCCTTTGGTCACTCTGTAGACATTCAAGGTAACACGGGGGTGGTTAACTGATATACAGTATTCCTCCTTTCTTAACATTTTATGATTCGTAACACACATGAGCATTGATATTTACAAGGCTCAACAAATGCAGCTGCATAAAGATAGATGCACAACTGGAAAGGTTTATTGTGGCATTTTATGTGTGCTAATGGCAAGTTATTGAGTTCTAACGGTGCAGGAGACCTGAGCTCAAGCCTGAGCACCGAAGAGAGATGATGAAGGATGGAAATGGAACCGCACGCGCATTCATCACAACACTGATTTACTGAGGAATAACCTCTGTGGTCAGCTGGTCAATAACTCACCATTCCACAGGGTCCTGCAGTGTGTGGGGGCTGCATTCAATTGTTCCCAACACGAGACATACGTTAATGATGAAAAAGGAGGCTCAAGTAATAGAAATATTAATCTTTCTACATTCAGTGTTAGTTTTCTTTCACAGTGTAACTAGGGTTGGAACTGTGCTCATGTATTTTGGATTACAGACTTATAGGAAACAGATCTTTGTGCATTGATCTTTCAATGCGAAGATTGTCCGACTGGAGGTGCGATAATTCAAAGTATTGCATGCTATATAAGTTTGTTTACTGAACTTATCTAATTGATCCCCAGCTGTGTTTCATCATACCAAACTGGCTCATTTTCTTAATGCACCCAAAATCTCTGTTTTTCTCTGGAGTCAACAGAACTAAATGTGCTACTAAATCTGTAGGACTTCAAAGCTGTTTTTCTCTGCTCTCTTGCCAGGGTCATCACAGATAGCCAACTCCTATCTGCCTCCCCAGGCAAGACTTAGAGCTTTGACTGTTGGTTTGTGGTTAGAGTTCAAACTTGGCTTCAACATTCAGCCGACCAGCAGCAGCAGCAGCAGCAGCAGCAGCAACAGCAGCAGCAGCAGCAGCAGCAGCAGCCGCCGCAGCAGCCGCAGCAGCAGCAGAGGCAACAACTATACACACATGAGAGCCAAGGCAGAGAGAAAAATATGAAAAAGATATATATTGGCAAAACTGCTCTCAAAACACAGAGAAATGGTTGCAAACATCAAAAGAGAAGGTAAGATGAGCCAGTCTGGGGAGTGTTTTAAACTCTAAACATCAGCCTCATTATTGGGGGATCCATTTCATTCATTTTGACTAATGGAAATGGATTCTCATTGGGAGGTCATGACCATTATAAAGCCATTAAAAAAACATAATGTGGCATCAATTCATTCCCATCATTCATCTTCATATCTCTTGCCATGTATCAGCTGACATCTACATCAAAACCGCCGTGCTGCACTTTACCAACAATAGTCTTATACATCTGAAAGAGAAAAAAAAACCAAAATACTCCAAAAGAAAAAAAAGAAAAAAAATCAATGGCTGTGTGCTCAGAGTTAATTAAACTGGCATTACATGGCGATAAGAGCCCAGAGCAATTTTCACATGCACTTACAATACTGTAGGTCTCTGGCTCTTTGCCATGTGATTTTACAACATCACTTGTAGCTGTTAGACAGCGGAGAGGTTGTAAAGATTTTGGAGTGAGTTGAACATGTGAGCCTCAGCATGTTGGACACAAAGATTCTTCAATGACTCATCTATCCGTCCGTCTGTCAAACATTTATCAACGAGCAATTCAGCACTTTGGGAAATGCGCTTATTTGCTTTGAGTACGATTTGAAGAAAAATGTCGATCAGTGCTTTTTAACAAACAGAGGATATTCAGATGATGAGAGTGGTACCAATCACTACACTTCACTTTTGCGAATAAAATGTTCTAATTGTTTATATATTCCTTTTAAAATGCGGTGCATAGTTGCGCTGTTTTTCCACATGGCCAGATATTTCTTTACTATTCTAATGTCAGGCTCCACGTTTATGGGCTCATTTTTGCTTTGCTACTTATAGACTGACTTCTTACTGCTTGATGAAGGCTTAATTAGTGGAGATCTTCAACCAAGTACCCAAACATTAAAGGTAGTCCATCCCTCGTATTGACACAACACCTTCTATAAGTCTTTCTGTGGACACAATTTTCTCCTGCTTTACTGCCAGCTTCCTAATTGAGGCTCTGGCCCGAGGTGGACTTGGAGGTGCACTCATTGCGCCTGCTGGTTGGCAGCGCTGAGCCATTGAAGTTCTCTGTGAGCCAAATATCCATCAGTCTGGCAAAATGCTATATCCCCCAGAGCACAAACAGCCCAAGCTCCTCATCTCAAAGTCTTTCATTTTCCCCATCCATTCCCTAAGTCAGTCGCAGTCGGTGTGTTTTCATTCCCCCCACTCAAACTTGCCTCAAATGATCGAGATATTGCTCCCTGTCTGGTATGTTGTTGCTGTTGATGGAGGTGGTGTTGACACAGTGCTATTGAGGCCTCTCTCTCATGCTCTTTATGTCTCTTTCACCATCTTTTAAAGCTTACTCGCACACAAAGCCGTGGTCCATTCTAAATGCTCTTCTATGAATCACCCATGGTCTGTGTCTGGGGGCAAGAAATCCTTTACTTTTCTTTCAGAGATTCGATAGGGGGGTTGTGTATTGGAATTCACCATTACACCGACGGGAGCTCCTTTCCCAGCTCTGCTCCCTCCCTGTGAATGGGACATGATTAGTATTCTTCCTCCATCCGTCTCCTCCTCCCCATCGGCCTCACTGCTTTCCCCCTGCCTGGGACGTCGCTCACATTCCAGCTACACTTCCTCCCTCTCACACAAACACATACGCACTTTACTTTTTACACCATTTCTTTTTCTCTCTGTCTTTCTTCTCTTTTCCTCTCTCGGCTTGGATCGATGAATCTGACAAACCTTGACAGCAATGAAAGTACATCAGTGTTGTGACTGTGTCTTCCTGTCCTCTGAACTCTCTCTGCTGCACGTTCAGCTCTTTCCACGACCACAAGGACGACCTCCGCAAGCGCCTGTCGTACACCACCCACAAACTAGAGATGGTGGAGACGGAGTTCGATTCCACTCGGCAGTACCTGGAGACAGAGCTGCGCCGGGCCCAGGAGGAACTTGAGAAATTTACAGAGAAACTACGCAGGTGTGTACGTGTGTGTGCGTGACTGTGAGCAGCCTGCCTTTTTATGCGTGCATGAATTGTCATTTCCTCTCCAGGAAGAAACCCAGCAAAGTCAGGCTTTGTCAACTAGGTGATAGATGAAGAATGTTTTCACAAGTTGTAGCATGTCATCGAATGCTTTGGCAGTGGTACTCGGCTCATTTGCTGCCCAGTATCCCAAGTGATTAATAATAGATGATTCCTTACCTCCACCTAACGCTGGCATTCAGTGCAGGAAGTAGTGTGTAGCGCATCTGACAATTGTGCAGGAGGCCAGAGTTTACGCAGTATTGGTGATCTTAGGGTTGTAGCCTTTTTGACTAAAATACCTAATTGCCTATTTCTGTTGGGAAGCCCCAAATCACCTTATTTCTGTGGTCCTCTGATTGGATAATCTAATAAACATCCATGTGCATGTACAATATGCCGTTTAAATAAACTTTAAACTCTCCCTTCAAACTTGGAAATCAGACAACTTGTTGGCTGCCTGGCAGACGATGCGTTTTGCGTGTGACATGGGGACTTTCTCGCCCCGAGTCTGATCTTCTCAGGCTATGCACAAATTCCCTTTTTTTTCTCGTTACTTTTTGGCACATCCCAATCCCAACCCCCACGCCATCATTTTAACCAGCTAAATGATTGGGGGAGTTTGTTGAAGACAGAGAGTGCTGCCTAACAGACTCAGGTCTTCTCTTTAATGAGGTACAGCGCTCGGTGTTGTTGCTCATGTGCCAGTTTTGTTTGGTCTTCTTCAATCAGTGAACCACTCTCTTTCAGTGCCACTCCTTCATTGTCATTTGCGCTGCGTCTGTGCCCGCTAAAATCTCTTTCAGGTCTTTGTTTTATGATTTCTCTTTGCTCTTCGTCTCCTCTGCCCACACTCTCCGTATCTGTCTGGTTAATAGAGCCATAAATGCTGGTTTATCAACACTCTCTTAAGCCCGAGACTTAATATGAAAACGTGATACTGAACTGAGAGGTGACATGTTTTAAACACCAGGAACAAGTTAACAAATAGAGCGTCGAGGGCCTGTTCCATTAAGATCACTAATGCGCTGGAAGTCTACCAAAGAGCAACAGTGATTACAAGGAGAATGACAAGAGAGAAATAAACATGTAAGTTGTCAGCCGTAGAGTCAGTGCTACGGGTCTGAATATGTATGTTTACTGATTTCCTATCATAAGATGTATGATTATGTTTTTTTTCTTAGTATCTCCTGCTGTGGCGCTTAAACATACCATCAACCCTTTTTTTACTGTATTTTGGAAGGAGCAGATTTTTATACTGAGTGATCTCCAGATCTGCGTCAGTACTTAAAATATCCTGCAAATATCCTCCGAGATTCTCCGTCAGTGCCTTGATGTAGTAATTTATGTTTCTCTGTCGAAAAATGACTGCTACTTTTTTAGCTGTATGAACAGTAAAATATTCTCCAGTCATCACGTGTTGTGGGTTGCAATTAAAAGAGGTTAAACGATTCTTGTCTGTTCTCTTAGGATCCAGAGTAGCTATGCCGCTCTTCAGAGGATCAACCAGGATTTGGAGGACAAGATGCACAGGACGGTAAGAGACTCCTGCTGAGGTCTTTGCAGTTTTAACTTTCAAGGTACATCAAACATCTCGACTGGTGATCAGATACCTAAATCTTGATAATACCCGATTATTATTTTTTTTAATCCAGCAATGTTAACATGGCATACATTGTAAACCCCCAAACTTCCATTACAGTCACTGTCCTCTCTTGTTGTTGGGGTATAGGATTTAGGGGTTGTATTGGTTTTATTAACCGAAACCCTTTGCTACAATTTTGTCACGTACTGTTTGAAAAATGACTTAATCCACCTTTATCACAGTGGCCTTAATTTGTTGTCATCAAAATGTATTGTATTTAATTGTGGTTATGTTTAACAGTAGTGGAGTCATATCACACTGTTCTTATAAGGAAATAATCCTAATCTTACAACCTTTATTGATTCATCCCAGTACATGTCAAAAAAGTGTCTTTACATGTATTATGTCTTACTAAGTATTAAAGCAAAAATATAAAGTAGAGTACACCTGTAAATGATAAGAGAATTCTCCTTTAATTGTCTTTCTTTACAGAGCTGTATACACTATACAGTGGGGGCAGTGGTGGAAAGTAATTAAGTACTTTAGATGAGCACTGTCTCGAAGAACAATCATTTCTTCACAGATGTTAATCTTATACTACTTTATACTTCTGCTCCACTACATTTTAGAGAGAAAACTTGTAGTTGTCACTTCATCACATTTATTTGACAGTTATAGTTAGTGCAGATCAAGATTTTGATCTAAAACATGTGTTTATAGACTATTATACATTGTTGTAGATTGAACTATCCAACAGTACATTTAGCAGGTACAATTATTTACAATATTACAAGCAGCTATACAACATTACACAGCTTACACATTAATACATCTTACACATTATGGCACCAGTAAATACATTCGAATTATATGATATATATTTTAAAACAGTCTGAACGTGGCCATCCTGCATAATGACTACTAAGATAACTTTATGAAAGAGAATATATGTATTCAAGGGCTGCCATTGGCCTGTGTGCCGCACTTTGACAGACTATGGTAACTAAAGTACTGTAATCTGTACCCACACACTCAAACATAAATCAAGGATTGTATCCATGAGTGTTTGGAGCCATGCTGAGAAGCCTGAGCCTCTTTTGAAAAGGAAATTTAACTGGAAAAGTGCAAGACTGGAGTTTAATGCCAAGACAGAGACATTGACGATAAATACACAAGCTTCTGATCCTGAAATACAGTGATCATTATAAACGACATAATAATAAACCATAGTCTAATGCAACCTGATAATGTGAGAGTGATGGCAACATTTGTTCTCTCTGCTCTCTGGTCTAAGAAATGAGAAATCTACTCGGATCGATTTGAACACACCTGTTCAGCAGCAGAACCTCTCTCATCTCTCTCAAAGCAATTACATGATCAAAGAGAGGGAGTGCAATCAATGGCCAAAGTAATTGGTCTTACCTGCCATGAAACCCCTATTAAAACTATTATAGATAACTGCTGTTCTGGTCACCTCAGCAGCAGCTGTCCAATCACATCAGGTTGAGAGGTTCCCTGTGTGTTCCTCCCCACTGCCCCTGCTTTAGTATTTACCAGCCAGAATCAGAGCAGAAGATGAGCAAGCTCTCCAGCGAGGTTGTCCTTATGACTTACAGTATCTTTATTAAAGTGGATTGTAATCTCATCAGAAGTTTGATCCGTAGGGCGTGTCTGTCCAGCACCACGCTAATGGAAGAGGACTGTGTGAAGCTATTAGGGAACCAGCAGCAAGTTGCTAGAATATTGATGGCGAGCGACGGTAAATAGTGAAATAAAAAGGACTCCGACTTTCTATTAAACACGGCAAATGTGTTATAGAGATCTTTTGCCATTTCAGGATGTACTTATTCACTTTAATGCTAAGATGTGGATGAGAAGATTGATGTCACTCACATATTTGTATAAATGTATTTGTATTTGCAAGTATGGACTTGGAGCCAGGAGATGCTTAGTTTAGCTTAGCATAGAACTATCCCCACGGAGAAAGCCAGAGATAAAGGAAGGCGAGGAAAACATCTGTGCACATCTGGCGGGTCAGACTAAGTTCAGCATAAAGACTGGAAGCAGGGGGAAACAGCTTGGGAGGTATATTCAGTAACTATTCCTATTATATTTTATCCGTCACTGCTGATTGCTTAAAAAGGAAACATCTGATGCTGTGAATAATGCCCGATTGTCTAGTCTTAATATAATACAGGCCTCGCCTTTTCAAATGTATACCAGAAAATTGCATTTTGTTTTGTATTTGGGCACATATGGTACTTTTAGAATGCTGTCTGGATGTGTGGAAAATGCATGGACCAAACAACGCACATCTATTGTACCTTTACGTCTTTTCTATACACATACGCAAGTTCACAATCCATATACATACATGGAAAAATATAGATCAGCTACGTGTCCCATTAGTAATTTAATCCTGAAGATTGTATTGCAACAAGATACTACGAGTAACTTGTAATTTATGGTGAACTGACCCTTTAAAGTAACTACTGTCACTACTGTGAATAGCTACCTTTTGATTTACAGTAGATAAGGGAGATTTGTTGGATGAATCTTTCTGCATGGTGGGGGACCGGCGATGCGTGAAAATGGTAACAAATCAACCCAGACATGAAATACAGTACTGTATGTTCAGAAGACAGACATTCACAACAGCATCTGTCTCAAATTATTTGCAGCCTATTATTTGTGATGCTCCAATGTAATCCGTCTTGCTTTGTCCGTGAAAACACTGAGAGCCTAAAATGCCTTCTCATCATGGATCAATCCTCTCATACAGTACACACACGTCATTGTATTTTAGTCATGTGAAAATGATTTTGAAAACTGTTGGCTTTCAAAGTGATTGTCTGTCAAGAAGGGAGCCTTGTAGCAAATCGGTCTTCATAGCAGAAGACAGTATGGGATTTTTTTCTTTTTTTCTTTTTTGAGGCAGGCTTATTGGGATTGCCATTTCTTTTGATGTCATGTCATGCAATGGCATTTCAAGGGGGAAATATGTTCCTTTGTAGAAGACAGTTCAGGCAGGCAGTGACAAAGGCAGCTCAAATCAAATCAGGCAAGTAATTAAAAGTTCTGAAAGGCCCAAACTGACAAGGTCAACTGAAAAACTGCGAAGAATAAAACTATTTCCTAGAGAGCAAAGCAAGAGATTAACACCTGGAAGAACTGACAGGTGCACGTTGTGATGACATTGGAGTAACTGTCTACGTTTTGATCTGTAGATAAACAGTGCTGCAGATGAAGCGGTTTGTATAGGTGAAATAATACGGCTAAAAAATAATCCCTTTGCTAAAATGAAACTCTAGTCATAGCTTGGTACCTGTGAGACTGTTTAGTAAGAGTTCAAATTAATCTTTGAGCCCCTTCTCAGACAGTGCGGGTGCAGGTGGAAAGGACATATTTGCATACAATTGTTCGTCAGGTAGTCTTTCTGTACGTGTTGGCCAAAATATATACAGACTGCATTAGAATAGATGAGATTTGGGAGATTCAGACTGTAATAAACTACCAGTAATGCAGCTACTACTCAATACACTGTATAATAGTCTATTTTACATGATATTTATGTATAGTGTTTTATATTTTCTTTCTCTCGCAACTCTGTTAAAAGATGTTGGATTGTAGGACTTCTGGAGCTGTCCGTGGTGCTGAAAGTAATTGTTTCTCTTCAGAGACTTTGGCATGGTCAGCTAACAAACAGCCACCCTGGAACTGGCAGGAAATCAAGGTCCCACTCAATGACTGCCCTCCTAATAAGGGTAATAGCCACTTCATCAGGAAGTGGCACCGCTAAACACAGCTGTGCCATGAACTCATAAACATTCAGGAAATCCTGTTCACATACTAATATATTCAATAAAAGATCTAAAGATGCTGTAACATTAACATTTATCGATCATCTTAGAGACCCTTTGGCCTTAAATCAGGGAACAGAATTAATGAAAACATAAGAAGTCAACATTAAAAAGCATTAAAGCTTGTATCCTGTGGTGGAAAGTGACTAAGTACATTTAGTCAAGTACTTTACTTTACTATATTTGATAACTTTAGTTACTTTGTATTATTATTCTGTATCTGCAATCAATCATTAAATAAATGATTGTGTATTCATATAGGTGCAGGCAAATACATTAATAAACCCTTATATCTGCCTCTATTACAGTACTGTCTATTACATGTTTACTGTGTGCAAAAGGTTAATAGTGGGACCTAAAGTGTTGCCGTAAATGTTTGTTTTCATTTTATTATTTTTACCAGTCATTCAGATTGTGATCTCATTTTCAAGTGAGATCTGAGTACATTAAGAAGCTTAACTATATTATTTAAAAATAAATAATAATATATATATATATATATGTAACAAGGTATCAAGAAAGAGTAACATATATAAAAACAAAGTAATCCCTCAGTTAAACACAAGTATATTTTAAAAAATAATAATAAAACTGGTTATGAATATACATATATTTATTTTTTCTAAGATTTTTTTTGGGGGGCTTTTTACCCTTTATTGTACAGCACAGCTCCTACAATAAGATAGAAAAGGGGAAGAGAGAGGGTATGACGTGCAGCAAAGGGCCACTGTGATAGGAACTCAGCATTACATCGGCCCCCCACTCAGACTTTGACCATAGAATAATCGCTGAAAAAATATTGTGAGTTGCTATTCAAAGCATCTCCCCAAGTTGCTGCATTGAGAACATTTCTATAGAGAAGATATAATCTATCGCCTGTCATGACCAATCAGAATTATGTTTGTGTTAGTTTGAACCAAAGAGGCCGAGTCTAATCTCTGCGGTCTCTCATCGGCTCTTTCTTGGCCAAGCCTTTATGAAAAAACATTAAGATGATCAATAATATTTGATTCAAGATCGATGCATATAAGCTGCATAGTTGATCAAGTATGGAAACATCAGACCAGTAATTGTTGCGCTGCTGCATGGAATATATGCTGGTGCTGGTGCGACAAAGAGAATAAAGGAGAATTGTGAGAATACAAACAGAATAGGAAAGTTTTAGATAATAATAAGAGCCATTAATCCTACAGCTGTTAATCATACTTCTTCAATAAAAAGTGCAAATTACACATGGGAGAGATCACCCAGCAGATGTGATGATTTTTTTTTTGGAGCAGAAAAGCAGCCCGGGCAGTGAATCAGCAGCAGATGCGAAACTTAATTATTGTGCAAAAACTATTGGGACTAATTTAATAACTTGTTGTTACCATGTGTTACCAATAGATTGTATTCCAACATTACATTACATTACAGTATTTCTGTACACATTATGAAAATGCAGAGACGTCACGTTTGTTGGAGATATAATCTCGGAGACAGAGATGGATGAGCTCACCATTACTTTTCATTGATTCCTGGCCAGTTATGTTAATTTGTGATAACACAGTTGCGAGCAGGGAATATTTGCTCATAAGAAAGGTCTATTGTCTATTTATAGTTTGGTGCTCCGTCTCCACAGCGTCCACTGAGGTTGTGACCGACTTTCTCCTGGTTTCTTAAAAACTTTTACTCGCAATATTTATAATCTGCTTTGTTCAGCAAGGTATCTTTGGTGCCTCCATTTGAAAATCCTCTTTAATGAGGTTGGAAAACGTAATTTGTTTCTCCCCTCCCCCACCACCCACAAAAATAAGATTGTATTAAACTGGAGTGGAGTTTTCTGCTCGCCTCCATGAACCGCAGTCTTCAGTAATTGCATCTCATGGGATTTTGGCTTCATTTGTTGTCCAGTGAAGAGGCAGAATCTCCAGCAGAATACGCAAAAGAAATGAGGGGTGTCTAAGAAAAACGGCACATTTTTCACTTTTCATACACTGCGCACTCAATTCAACAAATCCTCCTGATCAATAATTGAAACAAACTCTACACGTTTTCTTTTGTTCTGTTTTTGTTTTATTCCATTACATATCTACATTATAGAGGAGAGAACTCGCCCATTTGTTAGTGGAGTCAGGATTTAAATGCTGAGTAATTTGAAGAAACTTGCAAAAAGACAAAAAGACAGGCAGTATGCCTCCGAACTGCCGTGTGGTGGGAAACAGTATCCCTCCTCCTCCACTGGGTCAATCTCCTTAAGATATGATAGTCCAAATTTGAATATTAATTTTCCTCGTTGCTGTTCTCTTGCATGTGTGGCACCAACCGATAAGAACGTCTTGGTGACAGCCTGTGTATCCAACACAGTGTGACTAGAGGAGATGGCAAAAAAATCAATGTGCAAAGCTGCGATTCTTCCGCTGTAATTAAAATCACACTTCCTCCCACTCTGCAAAGTACAGTACCAGATCATGCATCATATCAAGCCTATTAAGATCGCTCTCTGTTTCATTTTTTAATCTATAGGTAAGACTCTGTGTCCAATTGTGCCTCTAATCATGTGCAAGTGGAGCCTCAGTATGTTAGAAGATCCAAGAGATTACTGGATGTGTGGAAGTTTTCAAAGTGAGCAGCTACAGTGAGATTACTTCTGGCTTCAAAGTGGCAGATTATTTTTGAAAAAGTACAAAACAGTTTTCACACTTCTTCGCAGCACTAAGGGTCACTCTAGCTGGCAGTACATTATACATCGCTCCAAGTTTGAAATACATTTTTTACAAGAGATATTTTAGAAATTAGAAGAATCCGATAATAAAGCTCAACCTGCCAGATGGATTTTGGGGATCAAAGTAATAAGCAGAAAGTTCTTTTGCTTTTTTTTTACTAATATTAAAGCTGCACTACTCGATATTTCTACATGAACAACTTAGTTAAAACTTGGGTATTACTTTTTGTAGTTTTAGCCATGAGTCACTATTTTATTGGTGGAGAACAAACCAAAATAAAATGCGGATCAATATTGAACTTACATTTACCAGGTGGACAGGTTAATAACTTGACAAAATGTAATAGATTTTCACTTTGTGATGTTATAACACCCTCATTTTGTCAACACAATATGTAATAATTTCTCCACATTTTGTAACAAATTATTACATATCATTGGTTATTACAAAATGCGGGAGTTGCAATTAAAAAAATATTTTTTAATAATACATGTATTATCTAATAACCAACCACTATGAATGTCTTCATCTCATATATTTTTAGGAAGGCTAAGGAATACAGTGACACTTGAAATATAATCTACTGAACTAATTGTATCTTTTAAAATGAGTTTTGAGTCAGTATGACTTTTATGCCTGAATGCATAAAATAAACACTGTTGTTATTATGTTGTAACAATTTTTATGAACGAAGACATCCATTTTGGTTGGTTATTACATAATGCATGTAGTATAAACATGTTCTCATGAAAACTAAACCACTGCAATATCAAATAATATATTTCAAAATGTGGGGAAATGTATTACATATTGCGTTTAGGCTGTTTATTACAAAATGAGGGTGTTACTACATGTGTCGTTACAAGGTGATACAGCAATATGTCATTTTGTGTTTACATCTTGTTGTGCTGCCCCCAAGTGGCAAAGAAAAAGATCACTCAATGCAGGTTTAGGCAGGATTTGTATGCAGCTATTTTAATTATACTGCCGTGTTTGTGAATGTATCTTTAAATGTGCAAATTTGGTCAAAACTGATTCACTTCTGGTCTGTGGGTTTCTGTGTTCATTATCTTTACATCATTAATGTCCAACGTTGCCTGTATGACATATAATACCTTATATAAGTAGTCTTCTTCTACGTCACGCTTGTATTTATAAAGGCATGAGACCAATTAATTACACTACAAAGCTCTCGGAGTGAGAAATTGTCTTTTATCCAATAAAACATTATTTTAATAAAGACGGAACAATGAGCAATTACAAATCTGAGCTTTAAATTTCCCTAATGTGGTCATCCGCACAGTCAGCATCAGAAAATATGGATAGAAATCCAGAGTAATGAGCTGGAGAAAGAGAGCAAGGAAGCTGCGTGTCTTGACGGCTGATTAATGAGACCCTGACAGAATTGGATTTGAATATCAATGCTGGTCTATTGCTTAAACTGACATTAATTGCCACCTATTAGATTGTCTCTGCACCCCCGTGATTGTTCAAAAACAATCATGACTTTGAGAGATTAGAAGGGAGAAGGTTGGGAGGCCAAGCGAGTGCTCAAGGCTGGATCATTTGTCAGCTGGTGCCGTGTGGCGGTTTTCACAATTATTAGTGCGTGTGACAGAAGAAGAAAAAGAAAATCTTTGTTTTTTCAGCCAACAGAACCCACGACCGCCCCCTAGAGGCTGCTATGTTAACCGCAGCTCCGTCCGGTGTAATTCAAATCTAAAAGGTTTATCCCCTTGGGAGCATGCACCTGCTCAGCTGGTTATAAGATATCTTGCTTGCGAAAGTGGCTTTTTGAACTGAGGGTGACGTCAGAGGAAAGCTGACAGTGTGTTCAAAATGGAAACGGTTTATCCTCAGCAGAGCAAGAAAATGCTGCTCAATCTGTCTCAGTAGTTTCAAGTAGGACTTTTAGCTTGATGATGCCAGATGAGAGGTCCACCAGAATTATTCGGAATAATCCCCGGGGCACCGTGTTGGCGAGATTAAAATGGGCCGACAGAAAGACAGACCGGCCAACCAGAAGACATCACCGTCATTACGCTCCTGTTACTGGGGCTAAAATGTCACTCCGGCAGGTCCTTTTGCATTTCTTCTACAGTAATAACTGAAAATGGAAGCGTTTCATTTGTCTTTCAACTCTCTCCTTCTTTATTTTTCTCTCTCCTTTTTCTCTCTTTCCCTCCTTCTCCTAGAGTAATTGATATGATATGAGCACTGGCAAGTGTAATCTTCTTTTAATTAAGACCTGCTGCTGGCACCGGCTTCAGACTGATAGTGACTTACGGCCCTCTTCCTCTAATTTGTCTTCCCCTCTTCTATCATCTTATTTTTTTCTGTTGCTCCTCCAACTTTGGCTCCCTCATCTTTCTCTCGTTATCTCGACACTCAACTCTTTCCCCCCTTCTTATCATCTCCACGGTCTATCTCTAACAACCTTTCCCCCCCCCCCCCAATTTCTCTCCGCCCCTGTATATTTTCTGTCTCTTACGTTGCAGTCCCAGCATCATGAAGAGGAAAAGAGAGCCCTCAGCAGGGAAATCATCCTCCTCAACAACCACCTGATGGAGGCGAAAATCACCATCAATAAACTCAGAGAGGACAACGTGAGTACCCAGAGCTTCAGTACATCATGTTATATGGGCTCCCGCTGGCAACGCTTGTCAGCATTGTGCATGTACGCTCACTTGTACAAAATCGGAACTTTTTTTTGTGCGATGAGACGTCAGTTGAGGACATGACCAAATTATATTTCGCCTTCAAGCCCACACATTATGCAGCAGCCCGGGGCATTAAGGAGCACAGAGATCTGGGGCTGTGGGGCGCTGGCTGTCCTGTCAGTAATCCAGCCTTCTTAGTACCTCTTCAACTCTGACAACTCTTCAAAAAGCTGTTTTTCCTAATGGCGAGACTTTGCCCTCTCACATTGGCAGCTTTCCCTGTGAACCCCACTATTGCTAAAAGTTTCCTATCCACCGTCTTTCTGCAACATCCTGGATATGTGTGCTTCAAGGAGCCACAGCAGATAGAGGAATTAACTATAAGCCACTGGGTGTTTTATAGTAATTATACTCAAATCAATGGGCATCCTCTGGGCTGCGTGGATCTGAGCTCAGGGGCATGTGGCAATCTGGTGCCTCACTTTCTTTGAAATGATTTTACTTGTATTTCTACTGGGCGTTCCAGGTTAGGTTAGATTTTTTTCTATTTGGTATATGGCAGTTTTTAGCCTTTCTGAGCTATAGAGTATTTTGACAATCCCCCTAGATCCCGCCAGGTTGATTGGAGTCAAGGTTCATTTTGAATGGGAGGGGAATTTGTACCATCAGAGCCAGCAGCAAGGCAGGCATGTCCACCAGAGAGCAAGCTTTGAATGTACTGCTTATAACATCGGATGAACTGGATAACCTTTCAAAGGTGACATGCCTGAGACCTGAAGGGAAAAAGAAATGAATCATGTTAATAAAACTTATTAAATTTGTATTAGTCTTAGGATACAATCAGTTATTACCAAGGATAGATTACTAAACGGGCCTACCAGGCACAGACCTGGAGGTCCAGAGCCTCTGTTTGAGTCAATCAAAAACCTAGAAACAGTGTTGACCAAAAAGAAACGCAAAATGACCACAGAGAAAAGCAAAACGACCACCAACTGACACAAAATGGTGACAAACACAAAACAACCACAAAGAGACACAAGAACGACAACAAAGAGATGCTAAATGGCATAAAGGACACACAAAACTCCTCTGTAGGAGGGGTGGGGGTCCTCTACATGTCTGTGCACATTGGCCCGTTGTCTCATCATCTGTCCATGCTTGTGACTGGCTATCAGACCGCATGAATACGGTCTATTAAAGCCACAAGTGGCCGTCATTACTTAAGTGTATCAGTATTTTAAGACATCAGCATCATAAAACTGGCTCGCCAGCAGAAACACGCCATACAACTCACGTTAACTAAGACATCAACAAGGTCGCAATGGTTTTTTTTTTGACGTGTCAACAGAAACTATAGGGAGCTCAAACGTCCCCTGGCGACAAAAAGAGAAGAAATAAAGTGATTCAAAGAGCAGTCACTGTTAACTGGTCGGAGAGTTTAAACTGTCAAAGAGAAGGCTCTGATGTTAGGGGAAGTATTTTCAGGGCTGTGGTGTGATAGAGGCAGGGAGGGGGGAGGAGGGGGGGAGGGGGCTACAGTGCCGCAAGAACTGACCTTTATAAGAGGAAGGATTTCACAGAGGAGGGAGAGGAAAAGAAAGTGAGTCAAACCAGCTGACCGCCCACACAACACATATTCATTCAGAAACACAGAAAACAATTCAACCGAGCATCTGTGCTGTGCCAATGGATCGCCCTCACTCTGCTCTGAATTTTAAGTAGAAATCTTAAAAAAACCATCCATTATAAAAAATAAACTACAGAGAAGGAGAAAAATAAAGCT
Source organism: Bovichtus diacanthus (assembly GCA_943590825.1). Taxonomy (NCBI): domain Eukaryota; kingdom Metazoa; phylum Chordata; class Actinopteri; order Perciformes; family Bovichtidae; genus Bovichtus; species Bovichtus diacanthus. The sequence continues at coordinate 7,608,295 of CALSBV010012130.1, forward strand.
GCACTAGCTTCTCGAGGCTGGAACGACCAGTGAATGCATCATAAAATTAGCACAGACTGTGCTAGGCAGACATATCACAAATGAAAAAAATTTAGTGCCGTTGTTAAGATCCTTTAATCCCCTGTCAACCCAGTGAAATAATATAGCCAAGGTGAAAAATACGAGCTAACTAATTAAGCTCTAACAGCTTCAATGGAGGAACATTTTCCTTTGATTTGACGGTTCACTAAATCAATGAATTGCCTAATCCAGTAGGCTACTTATCACAATTTTCCTATGGAACACAGCCCATTATGTGTCCTACATATTATACGCTAATACTATAAATGTCTCATAATTTAAAAAAAAGACCCATTCGTGCCAGTCATCTTGTTTTGTTTCCCCATGACCAATAATTAATTTAAAAGTACCTCATTAATAGTGAATTGATACATTTTATTTTTAGATTTGTTGTTGTAATTATATCACGGTAGATTACGTTACTGTATCCTTAAATTATTTCCCCCAGAAGTCCACAATAATTACAAAATAAATAAACCACAATAAGAGTTTTAAAATAAGTGTTTTTACCCAGAGGCTGTCTGAACACAATCCCCCCCAAAAAGCTGCCAAAATGAAGAAGATTTTAAAAGCATCGTTTGGTGATTATATAATCGTTCTGCCTCTTACAGGACCTGTACAGGAAAGACTGCAACCTGGCAGCCCAGCTGCTGCAGTGCTCCAAGTCGCACTACAGAGCACACAAGATGTCTGAGGTGAGCTCCTGAACACTGCTACAACTGCATCAACGTGTCCATTCAAATCTGTGCTGCAGATGTTGGCTGACTTGGGCTTTAAAATGAAGTTTTAACCATTGAAGAAAAAAAACAATATTATGTTACATTTGGTTGAAGTCCAAATAAGACTTAATAGGATTATTAGTATTTTACTTCCTCCACTATAGCAGGAGGCTGAAAATGGTAAAAAAATAAATAAAAATGAAGTGGCTTGATTAGGTCTGTAGCTAGCATTAAGGACACTGAGGTCATGTCCTCTGTATTTATTATGGGAATTCATGGGTTTTACCAACCTGGGGGGATTTAACATTCTTAATTAGCGTGTTCTCATGGTGGACATTTTAGAGGCTGATTCCAGTTTGGACTGGATATACTCAAGCGTGACTACTTTGAGGCCAACACAGAATTTAAAAATATAAAACCGGTACTGGGTATACTGTAGATATTGTTGCCTATACAATACCTTGCTTTAAGGATCATAAACATGTTTTGACACTCTTTCGATTTAAGACCATCAAAACTTGTCAATGCATCGATGTTAAATAGAAATAAATAAAAGGTGGAAAGGTTGCCTGATTAAATCAGGAAATATATTTTCAAAGAATAAGTAAACAAGCTAAGCAGCTGGACAAACGTTTGAAACCCAGTTAATCAGATGCTCCACACCTCGGACACATTTGAGTTGGTAGCTGCTTATCAAGGGCTCAGCAGCAGAATCGTATTCCTGGCTGTTTCAGAAGGCTTTAAAACCTCATGTCGGGAAATATAATTTACAAAAACTATAACTACAGTTAACATAAAACACATCCTTGACTCCAACTTTTGATTACGACCTCAGTCTTTCCAGAACCTGGCTGTAGCTCTGCGCTTGATGATAAAACTACATCATCCATCACTGAACTTATGTTGTAAATAATTAGAGTACTAATAAATTATTCTTGGTGCAATATTTCTGCATTGGAGAGAGGGTGCCTGTGTTGTGTCAGTGTACCTTTAGAAGCCTTGATGAGTGGTTTTCACAATGAGGCGAGGGACAGTGCTCATGGCCTCTTCAGTCAGACTGATGAAGGTCTGCTGTCTGAAGTGCCATCTGTCTGCACCCCTGCTGTGCATAATGAATGAAAGCCTGGCCCTAGACGACACCTGATGCACAAAAGAATAAAGGTTATGCTCTCCAACAGGGCAGATAAATGACTAAAGTACCGTATACGAATGCATTTGACTATTTACATCATTAAATATGCATCAGTTATCATTTGTGATTATCATATATATGAAAATGGGACAATTCAACTTCATAAACCTCTAAAAAGATGTTTTCTGTTTTGTTTTTTTTATTCTGATTCTACTTAAATAAACAGTGATGGACAAAAAGGCAAGGTACAAGTTTAAAAGAAGCCTGTGTAACTTTTGCAGAACAACTAGCCCCTGTGGCAATTATGGGATAACAGTAAATTCTAGTCAGTAGCTACTCATGATATAAATTGTTGATAAGATGTCTTTTCAACCGATCATTTTTTTTTTTACTTGTGCGTGAAATTGAAGACAATTTTGAAAGGACTGCAATTTTTTGGGTGGTTAGTCTGCCACTGTTGTATGATGTGTGCTGTGAAAACATTTCATTGGCAACAGTAGCAGTAATTAAGGGGGGAGAGGCTTCGCAAACAGTCACTTGAGAGAGGTTGCATTTTATTGCTAACAAATTAAACTTCTATTTGTTAAGAGGAAGTATTTGTTTTTTCTTCTTTCTGAAGTTATAAAGTTACAAAATAGGTTATAAAAGATGGAAATTTAAAACCTCTTCCAAATGTGGAGTGTTTTGAGGAATAGCGTTCACATAGGAGGCTGTTAATTGCTAGAATGACTAAAAGGATAAGTGCCACTTCCATTAAACCACTTATTTCAATAAACGGGACAGGACCTGTAGACGTGTGTGCTGTCACGTGGATTAACACTGTGTGACTGTTAATTAAGATTTTCCTCAGATAGCAGCTAATGCTGAGCTAGCTCACTTGGAGCGCACACTGTATATCATATTGTGCTTCCCCCCCACAGCCTCACCTACTTTCCATCTTTATTCCCTCTGGGAGAGGCAGTAGCTGCTAAGAATAGCTCAGACTTAAAAGATGCAGGTTATTTTATGCCGAGGCGAGCTAGCTTCTATTTCTTGACAAAGCCAAGTCAGTATTTTATCTTTTTTCTGTTCCCAGCTGGAGACCCGGAGCACTGGTTTAATTTGAATCTAAGCCGTTCCCTGTGGAACTGATATGTGTTTGATGGTAGACAGAAGAAAGACACAGAGAGAGACAGAGAGAGAGAGAGAGACACACAGAGACACACAGAGAGAGAGACACACAGAGACACACAGAGAGAGAGACACACAGACACACAGAGAGAGAGACACACAGACACACAGAGAGAGAGAGACACACAGAGAGAGACACACAGAGACACACACACACACAGAGAGAGACAGAGAGACACACAGAGAGAGACAGAGACACACACAGAGACAGAGAGAGAGCAAGACAGAGAGAGAGAGAGACACACACACAGAGAGATTGTGCGCGTGCATGTGTGTGACAGCAAGAGAGGAAGAAAGATCAAGAAACAGAGAAACAGATGAGAGGAGGACAGAGAATTATTTTGAAAGACGAAAATATTTATGCTTGTCCAAAAAATATTTTTCTTTCTCCTCCTGCTGACAAAGTTGAGGTAAGGAAAAAACAAGAAAGATATAGAAAAAGAAAAAAAAGACTGTTGGGAGAAAAGGAAAGAAAACAAGATAAATAAATCTTGTGATCGGCGACTTTTTGACATGTTCATTAGAGGAAGTAGTACAATTCCTCTGAGATAAACAAACTGATCTGGACTGTGTGAGCTTTGTAAGAATGAAATACTTTCTAAACCACAACAATAGGTTTATGCCCTTGAGGAATGGCTCTAAAAATAGCTTCAGTGCAGAAACAGAAAGCCTAAAATATGTTTGAGGAAGAGATTGTAGTTGATTGTATAAATAATTAAGAAAAGGCTATTGATGATTAAAAAAAATACTTTTCTGGCTAAATCTGAAGACCAGCTCAGCATCTGTCACAAAAACATCTGTGTATATTTTTGTTTTAATTTCCCATCTTAATGGATCTTCTTTTGTCTCTTTGTACGTCTGCCTTAGCTGCCTCTGGATCTCCAGGAACGCATCAGTTCCCACATGGAGAAACATAATCGGGGTAGTGGAGCAACCATAGCAATGTTCCCCTCCAATTACTCTGACGCCGTGCCCACAGCTCTAATTGCAAAGGTCCTGGAAAAGCCTGAACCAGGAAGCAGTTGCCCTGTAACGCGCTCGCCCAGCCCGCTGCCGCAGGATGTGGACTTTCTTACAGCAGCAGGAAGCACTGAGCACCTGAACCGCCGCATTTCGTACAAAACATCTGACCTGTACTGCAGCGATACGGCCCTCTACTGTCCTGAACGATGGCAAAACGCAGAGCGCAGGCAGAGCGTCGACCTCCACGGCACTGGTCTGTTTCAGCTTCACGCCCAGAACTCCACCGACAGCAACCCAGATGAAGACGCCTACCACTCTGGAAGTTTCTCCCACCATGAGCCTCAATCCTCCTTCCACCACAACGACGACTTTGGCACTGGTAGCCTCCCTGCCTCCAGTTCCTACTCTAGCTTCAGCCTCGCATCGGACGACAAGGGAGGAGTTAGTGGTGGTTGTGGGCGCACTGCCAGCAGCACCTTATCCTCTTCCCACCAGGGTCTCTATATGGACTGGCGAGATGGTGGCAGTGGGGACTACGAGCGCAAAAGCATGTCCTCTTATGATAAAGACAGCCTAAGCTTCCCCAAGTCCCTCAGCATCCAGCACATGGTGACCCCCAGGAGCCCGCAGAAGGGCACCTCACCGGCGTACACAAGGACGGCTTCATGCTTCAGTGAACCATACCATTCCAGCACCCCTCGCCTGGCCTCCTCTCACAGCATGGGGTCCACAACTGGACTGGGCCAGGCTCGTAGAGGAGCTCTGGACAGCCGAGGTGACGTCCAGGTCCCAGAGGACGACCTAAGCAGCCGCTGGAGACAGCTTAGTGTGGAAGACATCAACACAACCTCATCTTCCTACCGTAACATCACAGGGCGGGGCTCTCCGTACAGTGTCTCTGAGCGCCATTTTGCTATGGGCTCCTCCGGTAAGGTCAAGGGGTCTCTCTACAGCAGCTTCCAAGAAGGAGATGACGTCTTCCACAGCCGCGTGCTGGACCAGTGTTTTGCTGTGGCCCCCCCTTCGCCCAGCCGCAGTCAGAAACCCATGGAGCATCGTAAGCAGGAGAAAACGTCTGTGCTGTATAGAGCCAAAGAGGACAGTCAGGACTCCGAGTGCAGTTTGTTCCTCTCAGGGAGCTCTAAAGAGAAGGAGAGCAGTGGCGGAGCAACGGCGGCAAGCAGTGCCAAGAAGGACTACGTAAATCTGAGTGCAGACAGCTCGGCTGAGTCCTTACACCAAAGCTCCCTCGAAGCCTCAAGTCTTCAACACTACCCCAGCCCCAGGCCGAGCGTCCGGCCTCGCCCGAGCTCCAGCTCCGCGCTCAGTGTTGGCCCCGCACTCCCAAAGAAGACCTCTCCAAGATACCAAAAATTTGGCAGCACGGGGCTGACGAGGAAGGACAGTTTGACGAAGGCACAACTATACGGTACGCTGTTGAACTGAGCAGGGAGAGAGTTTCATTTTATGCATGATGATGATGATGATTCCTAAATTACTGTACTGTATGTCTCAAAAGTTCCCTGCAGCAAACACATACTTGGTGTGATGGGGTATTAAGATGTTGTTGTTCTATGTATCTCCTAGCCAAGGCACGTTTCATGCAGTCTGCAACACGTTTTCTATCATATGTGATGATACGGTGTAGCTACCCGAGACCAGCTATTCTTTTTGTTTCAACGACGATGATGATAAATAGAGCCACCGGGAATTTCTCGACAAAGTACAACACAGACCCGACTACACGAACGTACTGTGCGGTTTGCTCTCTTTTGTTTGGTGTTAAGTACTGTTAGTAAAACCAGCAAAAGACCATTCATTCTTGCTCTAATATATACAGTATAGATAATGGACTAAAGCTTGTGCAATGAGGTGACTTAATTACACATGTATTCGGGAGAAGGAAGGTTATCCATTATGTATAGTGGACCTTATTGGCTGCAAGCTGTTAAAAATGATTTATTCATTATATTTTGTCTTAAACAAAATGCATGCTGTATAATGCATATAAATAAGATAGAACTCATTTCCAGCTCAATTGTTTCTCATGGGGACATTATCTGTAAACGCCACTTACTAAAAAAGATGTTTTATTAGCACTTCCAAATTGGCTAAACAAGATATTTAAAAAAAAATAAATAGAGTATTTTATGCAAATGCTATGTAATATTTATAGCAAGACACTCAATTTATATTGTGAGAGCTCCTTCCTGATGTTAGATTTTCCACTTGTTCATTGGAAACTTAAAAGTCTCACATTTTTTTTTTTGGAAAAATAGCCCAAAAATATATATATATACAGTATATAAAGTAAGTACAATACTTTGCCAGGTGAACAACAAAATAAATGTACACATTCAGTAGAAATGGTTAAACACAACTGTGAGATTTTCAGACTGAATTTTTCTTATTTTTGTATCTAAATGAGGCTCCACAGTAGTTACCCTCATACCAGGACACATGTGAAATTGCCTTAATCCTGTTCAGTGGACAGAATGGTCTCCTTTACAACAACTGTGTACATACTGTATTATCTGCTGTATTGTTGCTGTACCTATACACTACTGTTACAGCATATGTTCTTCCTGTCAGACAACACACACAAAGCCAGTGTCTTGGAAAATGATCAAGTCCGTTCTTAGACTGGGGATATTTTTTTCAGCGGAGATCTCCATTGAGATTTGTTTTTAGTTAAAGACGATGAGGCTTAATCCCAGTCTTAAAATCGGGCACATGCAGCCAAATTCCTACCCCAATACAAACTCTTAAAACACTGTTGGCAATAGTTGCACAAACCAAAACAAAAAGTGCGGGATCTTCTCGTTTTCAGGAGAGATTAATTGGAAAATTCTTCAGGCATGCTGGCAGTTCTTGCAATGTATGCACAAAAAGTGTACAGAGAAGGTGTTCAGAAACGACTGATTAAAGACGAGGATGTACAGTCGGTGTGTTGTTTTCAAACCAGCATGCTCAATTAGGCTATTTTAGTGAAAACACTGTGAAAATAGACAAAGTGTTTATATATGCGTACATAGAAAATGGCAAAGACATGCTGTCCTGTTGGTGAATCAAACAAAAAGTACAAGACCCTGCCTTATGTAAAATAAAGAGTTGCAGAGAGGTTGTCTTGCTGCCCTACAATCATGCTACCATGTGCTACTGTTACTAGTATAGATGGGGGAAAAAACTACATTGTTCCAACATCTGTGCGCCCTTTGGCATGTTAGATCTTGAAGGATTTCTTCCTGCCTGCGTAGCTCTATAGATCTGAGAGGAATGGCGACAGGGATAAGCTAAATAATGGGAACTCAGCTTTGCCCTCGAGTAGTCGCGTATAGATTTTTCTGGAAGGCCATGCCTCTACCTCTCCCATTCCTGCAGATCTGGGAGTAGGCTTGAGGCTGTTTTTTTTTTTTTCAAAGATTTAAAAACTGTATCTCTTCTTTTCAACCTTGGCATGTTATGAAGGTGAAGCTGTGCCACAAACAAATCTTCTTTGGTACAATGTATAAGTAGCTAAAGGGTTGGAAGGTTTTTAATTCAATGTAACCAATGTACAGAGTGAGTGAGAGGATATATGGTATTTTTGTTGTGGACATAATGTATAAAAAGAGATACTACATACACAATTGTTACTACACTATGACTATTTTTGATCCAGTTTCAGTTGATGTTATATTTATCGAATGTTTTGACCCTGAATGAAGAGGCTGTCTTGTTCTACCTCCAGCCCTGTTCCAGGAACAACAGGCCAGCTGTCTAAATGTCAACATATTTGTCTGTCTGATGCATGGTTATATATTTTTGCTGTATGTTTATTTACATAATAAAGATGGGTGTTGGGAAATACATTATGGTCTTCCAGGGATATTGTTTTACATTACTTTTTTCCAGAACTTTAAATCCTTAAGATCCTAGAAATGTCAGTTTTCGACCGATTCCAATTGACTTCCTCAACTGATTGTAGCCACTCCTCTGTATTCGTTATACGATATTCACCTTAGCAAAGCCGCAATTAAGCTTGATTTATCTCATCCTAAATTCCTGGAGTTGTTTTTTGTTATCCTGTCAAAATTGCCATGAAAATGGTCTTTAAGACGATGTCCATTTCAACGTTCTCCTCACCTAACCTTGTAGGAGTTATTCAGGGAGCAGATGTTTGTCTCAGTATTTAGTTTATGTCTCTCTTTTGCCACGACCCAACTGTTTTTATTCCTTTTGGGAAAAGTTTAGATTTCATTTGATTGATTTCAAGGGCTTTTTTAAAAAAAAATTTTATCTGGTGACAAGGAGAGGATTTTTTCTAAATTGCCAGACTCACAGATGTTTAGATGATGTTGGCCTGAATTTTCCCGAATGGTTCTTCGCCACTATCTTTAAATACCCAATGTGACAGTTTATACCCGTTGAACATAAGAGGCAACACCAAAGATGAAAAGGCCCTCCAATGTTCACCCTGTGTTTTGACGCTGGTCTTAGAACTTTGTTCTTTTGAGGCCTTACTGTTAAATTCTCTCTAAATTGTTTTAACGTTAATGATCTTCCGTACCTGACTTACTAGCCAGCAAAAAAACACAGAAGGACTACAAACAGCAGTAGCTTTCGCTATTTAGCGCATGCAAATGATCATTTGGCTTCAGAAATGGTTTACTGGTCCTTTAAGACAATAACAATGTCAGTTGAACTATTATTAACTACAGTATAAACAACCGCAGGGGGTAGAAAAAGTACTCCGCTATTAGAATTTCTCTATGCGCCAAACAGAAAATTGTATTTTAAGGATTGTTCTGCTAGATACTGAATAAAGATCACAAGCATCTGCCTGCTCTTCACTGATCTGTTGTTGACTGGCAGGGTTTTGGAAGAACCTCGCAATGTTTTGACAGATGTCTGCATATTTTCTTCAGTTCTCTGGTTGTCTCTCTGTGATGCTTTAAGCTGTCAGTGTGAAAATTAAATGTCATATCAGAACACTGAGAACAAAAAGGCATAGAGGAAAGTGATGTGTATGCAGAACGTGGAATGAAAAACACTACTGATTAGAAAATGCCAAAAAAGATTTTTTTTCAAACACATGATGGTGAAGTCCCTAGCTGTTAGGGTGGGAAGCTGATTATAAAAGCTTTAAGGTTGTGTGTGTGCGTGTGTGTGTGTGTGTGTGTGTGTGCGTGCGTGTGTGTTTTCACTCACTCTTTGAAGTGTAAAGAAACCTCCTTTTATCTCACGCAGTGCATCTTTCCCTGATTTCAGGGCATTAAAACAATGTTAGATGGGCCAAATTAAAAAAAAAAAACATACTTATTGCTTACAATAACATTTACACAATAGAGAAGTTCATATCAATGGGAATAAAGATGTGGGTGGTTTTTTAAATATTTTCAGAGCGTCGCAAGATACATATATATATAAAACAGTTTTTCAAGGCGTCAGTAGATAGTAGACATGCTGACTTCCAGCATTTTTTGCCACATCTTAATCATCTCATGCCAAGGGATTATGGGAGATAAAGTCTTGAAGATGGATGTGAGTTTTCAGTTTAATCTTCTCTTGGCCTTTTATAGTCCGTATTTACTTGTTCATTCACAGTCCTTACTGCCAGACCTTGATCTCACCGGCCCAGTCGCAGGTGGCCGCAGTCGCAGGCATGACGGGATGCTGAGAAACACACAGGCAGGGCTGGTTGTGCGCGTGCAGCGTGTGCAGCATACGAGCGTTGTGGTAATCATAGAAGTGAGCGGAGCCGGTGGAGCTTCCTGAGGCCAGGATAGTTCCATCCAGAGAAAACTCACACTGCACCGCGTATCCCTCCACCTTCAACAACAATATATACGTCAATGACGCTGCATTAACCTTCTACCAAGAATCATTTTAACGTCGGCATAATAACTGGATGCGAACATATTACTAAATGTTATAGTAGTGTGCATGTATTCTTTAACATCTCTGGTTGTGTTAGAATCAATAGTTAAATTCACTGGATAAACATCTGGTTATTTTATCTATAAACTGTTTGTCTCCCTTGGAATTTCCAGGAAATAAACTGCATCACAAATCAGAAATTACAGAGGCATAGACAAATTGATAAATACAAAGTCCTTTGGAAGATAACCACTTGGTTTTTCTAACTCTGAAGCTGAGGCATCATATTTTCTCCCTTATCTTCAAAACATTGTGCAATCAACATTTACTTTTCTTTTTGTCTATTGCCACTTAAAGTTATACTTGAAAAAAATCTGAACCTATGCTTTATTTGTAGGTATTTTAGATGAATACATGCTGCAATAACGATTGATAATCACAGTGAAGGCTGTGTGACACACTGAATGGTTGCCAACACATTTACTCTGATGGAAGTGTTTGCTTCAGAGGAGTATATAATAAAAAAAAAAAAAAATGTGAAAAGGGTTCAGAAATTAATTTCTGTTGATTTGAAATGTTGTGTTTTTGCACCCCTGGGATACCAACAAAAAACCGGAGCTGGAATGTGAAATACCAGTTTGTTTCCTGTCCATCTCTGGATTTTTCTTGAATCAATAGACCAGACTCCACAGTAGCAGCTCAACGTGCTTTCAGTAATATTTGCCAGCCATATTCTGCTTGTTTGCCTCCCTCAGTGGAAATATTGTATCGTACTTAGCGTGCTTGTTCTGGGGGAGGGTGCTGTGGAGGAAACAGGCTATGGATCTACGGTGCACGTCGACTATGTGTTGTTTAGGTTCCGATGAGCGTTTCATCTGTGTGTTTATAGGTTTATTTCACTGCCTTTGCACAGTTTTGTGTGCATGTGGGATACTGCCGAAGTTGTTTGTGTGCGTGTACATTCTGTATTGATCAGGCCTGCATTAACCTCGCCCCCCCCCATCCCGAGGCCACAGTCGTTACTGACCTTGTGTCCATCGTATCGCCGCCTCTTGTTCATTCTATAGGGCTGCTGGGAGGAGAACACTGCCATGTAGTCCCCGTTCGTCTGGGCAACGAAGGACTCCTCCAGTGGGTGGAGGGCCAGGCTGGGGCACGTGTACCGCTCCTGGTGGCCAAATGTAGAGAGGGAAAAATCCAGAGCAGAAATGTATTTATTATTTGACCTTTTCTTGCTGTTGCTGACAATGAAGTCAGCTGCATGTCAACTAGACCAATACTTTTGAAAAAGCCTTATATTCAGATGTGCGACGGGTGGACGAAGTAGCAGACACACTTTATAATATAATGCAGTCAATCTACTATGGTCATTTCAGGGGCCATGTGTTGTTGTATTGTATTGTATTATATGGTATGTTCCTATTATTTTGTACAGTCTACATATTAAAAGTAGTATGAAGAATTTACAAGACTCCGGAGACTTCCTGTACTATACAATAAATGCTCAACTCAACTGCAGAAACAGTTGATTCAAGGACACACACACCGAACAAAGGTTATTCAGTGGTGCGCACACTTCCTTCAGCGCTATATAACCGTCAAAATATGCCAGCTCCACATGTCTCAGTACCAACTTGTTTCAAATCAAGGAGTTCACACATTTTCAGGAATGTACCTTAAATGGGAAATATATTTTTGCCTGTTAGAATTCAAACTGCTTTTAAGCCTTTTAGCTGATCATTTCAACATCATGTGCCAATCAGAACTATATTTATTCAGGGACCATTTTTTCGGGTAACACTTTATTTTGGATTGTTATTTCTTTTGGATAGGTTTATGGAGTATTTGTAAGATTTCACCAGCTTATTAGTTTTCACTGCATTCACATACTGATTTTCTCACCTGGTAGATCTGGTTGGAGACCTTGGCTGTGGTCTGGTAGTCCCAGGCGATGAGGGTGCGGTCGGCCGAGTCTCGGCTCACGCAGTCGGAGCTTGTTATAAAGTCCACGCCACCTCTCAGAAACAGGATGTCCAAGGTCTGCTGGATCCCTGCTTTGTACACTTTCACCACCTGGATACACACACGCACACAATTTAGTATTAAACCATTTGAAATTCAGAGTGAAAACATGTCGAAATGCTTTGATATAGTGGGAAGTGTTACTGTGTGAACAATCTTAAGTAGTTATTTATACCACAATTTAATTTACTCAGAATTAATGCCATCCATGATGCTTTTATAGCATAGTATTATTCTAGTTTGAATACACAATGTTCACGGCATTCAGCTCAGAAGAGCAATAAAAAAGGGAGGAGGGAAACATCTGGACCTCTGCCTTTAAGGCGGGATGACAAGATGATAACTGCAGTACAGTGAGTCTTTAAAGGCAAACACAGCTGACAGTGTTCTAATGCACTCATACCAGAATAAATATATATATATATATATATATATATATCACGGTGCTTCTAATGATGCTGCACTGCAACAAAAAAGCATCCAAATCAGGTGTTTATGTGGCCTCTAGTTTAAGGTAAACTTTAATAAACTTACTCTGTCTGCAGTGGAAAATGATTTGAAAACTATTTAACCTTTGACCCCTAACTGCAACTTTAACTGCTCTCTTTCTGCTTTGTAACTTGAATCAACAGGTTTAACATAACATGGTAGCGCAATCTCATGCGGCCAGACTAATGGTGTCTGAGTCTTGGACCTTTTATCTAGTGTGGTCATTTCAGCCCAAAGCAGGAAGAACACAGCCCAGGACTAAGACTGACAGGCAGCCAGGACGCTACAGCATTAACAACCCATTTGCTGAGGACTAGTCTACACTCACACTCCAGCTCACATTGACACACTTGCAGAAGCAATCCCTGCTCTCTTAAATCTAAAAACCCTGCAGGGAAAACGATTCAGTTAGCTATGGGGAAAAATAACATGTTAGCATTCAGATTCTGAGGCGGTGAATAGGATTATCATATAAAACAGTCCATTAAGCTTAACAGCAATACTAGGCTGCAGCTTCATGGGAACAATTTATGAGTCCCAAATGAAATTAAAATGTGCTCTGAACAATTAGTGCGATAACCTTCAGTGTTGCATATGGCAATATTATCCTTTGAGTGAAATAAAGCATGGGTGCACCGCCAAATGTAGACCAGCTTGTTTGTACTAGTGTGTAACTCTGAGTGTGCAGGACGGAGCTCGAGATGAGGAGCTTGTGTTCAAAGCCTACCTGCCTTAGATTTATAAGGTCAAAAACAGAGTGAGAACCAGACTCAATAAAAATGATAATTCCACTGTAGGGGGGTTAATAAGTTTGACCTTGCAGCTGCGGGAGTCCCAGGCCTTGACCATTGAACTGTAACCACCGCACAGGAATATCTCAGAGTTGCTGGGATGAAGGACTGCACACATCACTTTGAACTGGTTGTCCAATTTCACTACGTGCTGCCCTATAGACAAGAAAAGAGAGAGAAAGCGAGAGAGACAGAGAGAGAGCGAGAGTGAGAGAGCGAGAAAGCGAGAGAGAGCGAGAGAGAGAGAGAGAGAGAACAATATTTAGTTCCCCATCTTTTAGATCCATGAAACAATACTATGTTGATATTTTGACCACTTTAGACTTGAACATGATGTAAAGCACGGCTTTCAAATGTGACGCACCACGTAAACAGTAAACAGTAAACAGTAAACAGTAAACAGTAATGCTTCTAGGTTCAACATCCTGACAGTTGAGGTTCAGGTTACTTTATTTGTACCCGTAGGTAGCTTTGGTTTGCAGGAGAAAGGCGAGGTATTCATTGTGACACACATTTTACAAACGACTTGTTCACCAATACATATATATATATATATGTATGTGTGTGTGTGTGTGTGTGTGTGTGTGTGTGTGTGTGTGAAAGTATGCAGTGTTTACTCCTGGGCAAGTTGCCTACTCAGCTCCAAGGAACTTGTTTCTTTCTCAACTTTGACCTCTGGCTGGTTTCTGTCCTCTCTGGGCCCTGAGATTTCCCTGAGTTGCCAGGGCTGCCAAAGCACTTACCCTGTTGCTGTTTAACCTCTGTCCAAGGAGTATGAGTACTGCTGCTGCTACACACATCTGTCTGAACACACCACTACACTCTGAATGAAGGAGTTTCCAAGTGTTGCTAAGCTTCCTTGATGTGTGCAAAGTACAGTGATTTTTCAGAAAGAGAAGCAAGTGCATTCAGTGTGTTTTTAAAAAAATTATTTTATTTTTTTATTTTTTAAAAAAGGTTCAAACTATTAATGCATGGATCTTCAACAGGTGGTCCGTGACCCCTAGGGGGTCCTCAGAGTTACTGTCGGGGGGCCGCCAAGTTATTGTTTAATAATGCTGGGAAATATTTGTTTTGTTCAAAAATGTAAATGTCTGAAAAAACACATTACAGCAACCTGATTCCAACATATTATTAGCAAAGATAAAAATATATTCATTAAATATGATTTAATTTACGCAACATGGATGAAAGTCTAACTTTTATAGCATAAAATATAGTATTTTATGCACCATAAAAGGGTATGTTTATACATGGCACTTTAGGCCGCATACACGTTATTATAGGCCCAGTTTAATATGCAACTAAATGTTATAGACATGTAGTAGGGGGTCCCTGCTCCGTCTCTCTTTCAGGTCCTTGGCCTGAAAAAACATTCAACACCCTTGAACTAATGTATTAAGACAAACTGCTGCAGTTTGTGCCACATGAAAAGCTCAATTACACATTTTTGTCTTTCTCAGCTGTCAAGACTAAACGAAACACAATATAAATTTCAATTACATTTCCTCCGAGACGCAAATTCTGCTGAAACTTCTCTTTGGTTTATTAATTGAGCGCACTGTGAGGATACAATCCTCCTTGCGAAGCGCCCATTAGATTCCTGTGCAGGAAACATGGTGTGTAATTAAATTGTGCCGTCGCCTTCGCTTCTAAACACAGTGATTTGAAAACAAGCTCACTGAAAAAAAGATACAGTAAATTTAGCTGTAAGTCGCTGCCACAGAGTAAAGTGCTCCCAGCTCAGTGTACCTATTTAAAACTCAAGGAGGAATGATGTTTAAGTAAAAGGATGAGACGCTTTCTGTGATCGTTTCAGGTCAGGAGGGGGACGTGAGCTTGTTTACAGGCTACATCCATTAGCTTTTGATCAAGTCGTTCTGTCACTAGACAAAGCTAACTGTTTGTCTATAGCTGATGTTAATGATGGTGGGCGATGGGACTGACCAAAAATCGGAATACTTTCACAGCTTTTGTGTGCGGGTTACAGCCCGTTTGCAAGAGCGTGTCTGGGATATATCCAGACATCACCACATCATACGTATTGAAAAAAGCTGCTTTATATAAACATTGCTACAAGAAAAAAAGATAATCTAAACTAACAAAGACATAAAGATAAAGATGTAGGGAAGAGAAACTAGAATATAAAACACTGTTTGGGCTAGAGGCGGCTTTATCTAATATCAATTTAAAAATGTCATACTTAGAAACAAAACAAAAACACTGTGGGAATTAAATATAATTAAGCCTGACAGGGTGAGACCAAAAATGAGTTTCCTGGGAAAACCATGAAGAAGGTTACACAAGTAACTAAGCCAGACTATGAGCTAGCGGCTCAGTCAAAGGCTATGCAAAGTAGAACACCTCAGGGTTCAACGGCTCCTCATTAATTCAACAACAAAAACCTATCAAAAACAGTCTTAGCCCACAACAAAAACGCACTTCATTACACACTTGTTCCAGATTGTTCCTACCAAGTCTTTGTAGAAGAGGGAATGAGTCACAGCTCATAAACTGCAGCAAAAATGGACCTTCTTTCACTTAATGGCAGGCGAGCACGCCCTCAAATTCGACTGCATTGATCCAAAGTCTAACAGGCAATTTTGTCGGGCTCACACTTCCTGCATAATTGGCTTACCCGTAGCAATACAGAGATCTGTCATCGAGATTTAAAACTCATGTTTGGCAAGGCGATGAGAAATCAACATGCTCCTCATAATAAATAGGGCATCGTCATGTTTTAATTAAGCAAGATTAATTTGCTTGCTTGAGGGGGGAGATAAGGGAAGTCTGCAGCGATCTGTCCCTCCACTCACAATAGTTTACTTTGTAGTCATATTAAGAGCTGTGATCACGCTGTAGAGCTGACACACACAGTGGATAACTACAGTGCAGAGGGCATTAGGGATGATTGGGGCGAGCCCCTTCGAGCGGTGGGAAGCTGAGATGAAATGGATATTATGCCTCATTACCGGATCCACCAAAGCGGGGGGCTGTCAATGCAACATAAGCAAAGTTTAGAAACACATTACTTGGTTTTGACAAGCCAAGTCCAAAAAAATATTTGGGTTAATAAGCCTGTAACTAGTTTGAAAAACAGTGCCTAACCACCAGCTACATTTAGGAGGCGTTGATGCATTGCAATAGCAAATGTACCTCGACAATTAAGGCTTGAATCTGTTTCAATGATCATGTGTTGAATTAGCACCCTCACATTGATAACCCCGCTCAAGAACAGACTACAACGTCTGCACACTTGGGTTTCATTGAAAGGACAAGTGGGCAATACTCTTGTTTCCCATCAAGGGTTGCTGATGAAACAAGTGTTGCAAATTATACACAATACAATAGACACGCACGATAAAAGGTGTAAAGCATAATTCCTGGAGGCGACAGGAAGATGGACCCTCGAAAAGTTACAAATAATTTAAGTAGGGAGCAGCTCCAAAGTCCAAATGTACAGACTTTGGGAAACACATTTTGTGTTGGATGCTTTTGAATCATATCATCACAGTAGCATATGCAGTATATATTCAAAAAACATACCAATGACTTTATTATTATTATTACATGTGCACTAAAGTGAGGTATAAATGTGACAGTGACTCTCCAAAGAATGAAAATCAAGGAAAACGTGTGTCAACCTAGCAGGTTACCACTGTAACATGAAGCTTTCAAAGTAGGTCAAAATGCACATATGCTTGCAGGTGGCATTTGGAGTAAAGGCTTGTGTGTGTGTGTGTGTGTGTGTGTGTGTGTGCTGCTGCTGCATGGATCTTCTCGTGGGCTGCAGTAATTGAGCTTACAGAGTTTATACAACCTCATTGCACCAGTTACCTCCCTGAACAAGTGAAGGAGGTATCAAGGAGGTAAAATGAAAAATATCGAAGAAAAATACAAAACAAAACGTCGACAACATTATCAAAATTTTATAGGAAATTGATATCGATTAAAACTATTGGATCAGTCTCATAAATGCCATAACCTACAGTAGGTTATGAATATATAAAAGTGGAAGATGTAGGTTTTGGAGACAAAAATCCTGGTTTTATATAAAATGTTACACAGACAATAGCTTAGACCCGCTGTTAGGAACATTACAATTGAATCATTATTTAAATCACAAGTATATCTTTGCTTAGTTCCTGCAAATTAAAAAAGGGACTTATATGTAAAAATAATGACATGCAAAATATCACAAACAAATGATGTACCTGAAGTAACTGCAATCTAATCCTGTCCCACATCAAAATATTGAACTAGATTGTTATTCTGTGCGACAGGACTTTGTCACATGGATTGCATGGTTGGCTCAGGTAAATATGGATATTTTTAAACAAACAATTTTCTGTGCGATGACCTCCAGTGTCAAACCCCCAATGTGACTCATTATTTTGCCCTTGCACCTGTGGCACAAGCAGCTTGTAGCTCATTCTCAAATGACGCATTGCAATAATGTGAAACTCCATCTTACAGATAAACTATTGTCGAAGGCTTGAGCTACAGTCATCAAAATATGATTCTGCAAAGCCAAAGGGAGGTGGACTCACAAGCTCACTCCAGTACTGGCACAATCTTTGTGTATTATTATTATTTTTTTTTGGAAAACAAGGACGACCTCCTTTCTGCCGGTGCCTGAAGGGATCTGGACAGAAGACTTAAGTTCTGCATACACATGCACAAACTGACATTTCAACCTGTGGCCCCCTGTGGGTATATGGGCATATTCTGCCACACTAGCCTCCGCCAATCAGCTTTTCCAAGGACAGCCGTGAAAGAGCTGGACAACAGCTGCCACGTCACACTAATGCCCTCCAGATGAAATTCATTTATTCCACTCCCCAACTCCTGCTCTTTCAGTTCATCCTTCTCTGAATTTATTCTGCCTCTTTTGATTTCTTTCTCTCGCATTCTTGCTCTCCTCTCCCTTTCTCATTCTGCATTATGTCTCTTAACCTGCTCTCCGTCTTTATATCCTCCTCTCTCGCTACATTTGCTATTCAGCTGTGACAGCCTGCCTGTGGCCCACTGGGAGTGGATATAAAGATTCTACAAATTAAATTGGACACAGGAACAACTGCAAAGACGGCCGAGGAAAATGGGCCCACACACCATTCTGATTGCAGAGGCTCCTCTGTAATTCCATTTCTTTTTAAACATACCAATTGGTCCAGCATTTGGTTAGGTAGGTAGGCAGTGGTAAAGTACAGGGTCAGGTGTCCTATAAGACTCTCACTGATTATTAAAAGGCCTGCAGACATCTCTAAAGAGAGCTCAATTGAACAGAATAGGCCCAACTGCCTTCCTTGTTAGAGTGGAGAGCCTCTGCATTACTGTGAAGAGCGTAAAGATCACATTCATCCTGATTACTGTCCGATGGGGGAAACACTCAGCTCCCTCAGTGTCCAGTCACCCTTGGTAGATCTAAGGTTAACACATATGCTGCATGATATCAAATATCACAGATATAATGATTTCAGCACCTTGGTGTGGCCTTGCTGTGAGTGTGCCGTAATCCGAAAGATGGGGGATCACCATGGTGTGATGAGAACCACAGTTATGTTGGTCTGTATTTAAATTTCTATGGAGGGGGAAATTATGCAGCTTGGCCTCTCTGTTCTTTTCACTGCTCGAATATGATTTGTTTTAAAGTGTCGGTGCCAATGTCTTTGCTTTAACACAATAAATTGCACTACGATTGTGCAGAAACTGGGAACAGGAATTCCCAACTCCCATGTTAATATGCAACTAAATTACATTTTCCTTCATCTCGTGATGCCCTACAGAAAACCATTTTTTTTTTACAAATAAATAATAGGAAGAAAATAAATAAGAATATTAAAATATCATTTAAAAAAAAAGATTTTTCAACATTATTGGCAAGATGACTATTTGTTTTAGTTGGAAGAAGTAGAGGGGTTCAGACAGATGTGTGTAGCAAACTGATTATTAATATTCATCTGGAAAAATTCAATAAAGAATATTAAAATAATAGAAACTTCAACAAGTTGCAATGACTGCATGTAAATGTGAGGACAGTTTTGCCATTCCTTTTTCTAAGTCGAGAGTCTGGAATGTATTTATTATGGTTTGGTCATTAAGTTTCTATGTACAATAGTTTACAGTGACGATAACCAAAACAAATAGTATTTTTGATTTTTGCCGCAGGATTGACGTGCGAGGGTTCTTTGGATGTCTCACATCACCTCAGGGCTGTTGGTTTGACCCCACTAGGACATCCTTCAGCGCTGATCTAGGCACCGGTGGCTCCCAAAGTTTAAGACCTAAATAATGGTCTATTTATGGTTGTTGTTTCTGACGTTACACTTTAAGGTCATGGTTGCTGCTCCTGTGGTGATGTATCCATTATTGATCCCCTTCCTGGAGCTGCCTGTGTGTTTAATGGGCTGGCCAAGCTATTATCCGTAGGCTTTATTGACAGTATTGACAGACATGCTGAGAGGGGAAGTGCAAACGACAGCAAGTCATCATAGCAATGAGTTGACCCGAGATATGTAGATGCTACAGGGGCTTAAAAACAATGTCTATTGTATGTTGGCTCATTATGTTAAGCCTCTGTGAGGTCTTCCGCTACATACTATATGAACACTGCAACTTATTAAATGTTGGTGAATGGACAGAAGGGAGCTGCTTCCCTGTTGTAGATTGTCCGTAGGATTGTTTTTCATCTTTTCTACCTTGCTTGAAAATATACACTTGGCCAGAAAGCAAACCAAATTATTGATTGTGTTGTAAATGTCACCTTGAATGGTATGTATGATCACACGAAAGGGCCAGCAAACCCAATGAGCAAGTTCAACGTGAACTTTATTATAGGCAGGCAAAAAAAAAAAAAAATGGAAAATTTCAGAAAGTAATAATGTTTGTTTTCTTTGTAAGCGTGTACTGTATATGCACATGTTTGTGTGTGATATGTGTGTGTGATACCAGAGAGAGAGAGAGAGAGAGAGAGAGAGAGAGAGAGAGAGAGAGAGAGACACTGGTGTCCCATTTTAGGGACCATCTCCATTGAAGTGGACGTGTAGCCTCAATAGAACTTAATTTAGAGGATCGACCTCCTCCCTAAATGAGACTACTGTGTCATTGTAGGTTTTCAGGTATTTATAGCAAACAACGCAGTAGACGGCACAGCAAAGTGTAACTAATAAAATAATAACTACAAATGTATATATTTTATGATTATAGAATGATAAATAAGAGAAGAATACTGTGTTATTCACTTCATGTATACCGTTAATTTATTTTACTTAGTAAATGATCTGTGGTAATCTCGGATTAAAAAGTGGCTTGACCCCAATGGGTTTTGGGATACGAACTACTAAAATACCAGCTGTTTCATTTACATTTTGGGGAAGAAGGCAGCATTTCTTGGGTGCACTTGGAGGAATCTTTGGAATGGGTGTGTTGACAGGTTATGAAGTACACAGATGCAGATTGGCAATTCATACAATGAGTTTATAACAGCTTTTGGGGCCCAAGGCATTTCAAAGTCCCTCCACACATAAATTACAATAATAACCTTAAATTTGAAATGGAAAGAACACACTACATTTGCAATAAATAAAATGACCAGGACATTTTGTTTCCCCACAACACCAGAAAATAGGCCTGGAGGAAAATGTTTATTAAAAAGCAGCTGAAACTGAATTTCCATGATGTAAATGTAACGCAGTTCGACTGTAACTTCCTTAACATTTGAGTGAAATATACACCACAGTCATTCTAGTTTAGTGTACCTGGCCCTGTAGAAACACGGGAAAATGGTTGTAACGTGACATTGTGTTCATGCCTCTCACCTGTCTCTACGTCTGTGATCACAGCCGTGTTGTCAAAGGAGCCAGTGAGAAGGTGCCGCCCGCAGGGGGTCCAACAGGCATCACGCACAGCTCCCGAATGGCAGGTGTAAACCCTCAGGCATCGCCCGCTGTCTGCTCCATCCCACACCTGCCAGACATGAGCACTTCGCATCAAGCCAAAGTCACAAACACACCTAGAGTGCAGCAACAAAATCCCTGTGACTGACTGTGCACAATCTCAATCCCTTCTGGACAAAAGCTTTTGTAGCTTTACTGCATGAAAAGAAAAAAAGTGCTATAGAACTATTTGAATTGACAGGAAGTGGTTAATGAGTTTAAAGCAATCGTCAAATCCACAACGCAAGATTATATCAGCAGTTTGTGCTCAGTCTTTGTATGCTCTATGAAAGAAAGAAAGAAAAAAAAAGGTACTGTAGGTGTGCCAACAGGCTAAAAGTAGGCGCTGAATTGACACACTGTGCTTCCCTTCAAACAAACAAGAGGAAAGGATCCGCATTCTTTGGACGACGTTTCAAGACAGTTTACTGTCAAATAGTCTAGGTCTGCCTTGGCAGCAACAAAAAGAAGAAAACAAACTGAATTTTCTCTGCCATGCCTTTGCAGATGATGCATTCAGTGTGTCCTCAGGCTCTGAAAAGTAAGAAAGATATAATCTAATCCTTCCTTCCCTGAATTCTTTTGCAATGAAACACAATTGAATTACTCAGCAAAGTGATGCTGGATAAATTGGCATGTTACGTATACAAATCAGGCTTATTTTCTGGATTTAAAAGCAAAGACAATCTTTCTAATTAATTAATCAAACTAATTACCTTTGAGCGTGCTTGTAAATCAATTCCCTGTGGGGTGTAATGGCTTTAATGGTTTTGTATTAGAGGTTTTTCTGATTATAGAGAGCGCACAAGATAAAAGCACCCAGCTGCCTTCTGTTAGCTGTGACTGCCATGACTAACACCTCACTGGCTTGAAATGTTATATCATAGTGCAAATAAAGTGCAAGAGTCCTAATAAAGCAGATAGCGATTTATGAATACGGTGTTAATCTGCCAGATTGTTCTATTGTTGATTTTGGCGTTACTTTAGTCATTGTTGTGGTGGTTTTGCACTGTGCTTCAAAAAGATCACTTGGCGAACAGGCTGGTCAATATTGTGACATGCTTTTTATCAGATTTACAGATGAAATAGAGAAAGAAATAGATTTTCTGTCAGACGTGTCAAAAGACAAAAGCTTCTCCCTGAAGCCTAGCCCGGTGGTCAGGTCGGGTGCCCACTGAGGTATATTACGCTAATGATGAAGTATTTTTTGCTTCCCCGTCATTGCCAGGGCCACAGAGGAACTTTGAAGATCAGTGGACCTCTGCAGATCCCTTTCTGCCTCTCCCTGTGTTTCATTATTAACGCTGACTTTTCCATACAGCATAAGAAAGCAAAGAAACACATGGAGAAGTTCTGTACCGAGCTCCCCCAGGAGACAGACGGGGAGTAGACTGATGGACGGGGGAGGCTGACATATCAATCCAGCAGGCAGTGGTTTAACAAACAGAATGCCAGAGATGCCTTCAGGCTGAGAAAAAAAAAAGTCACATTTTTAATTGCAAAAAGCTAAATATTTGAGTGAACTATTAAGCACATTTCCATTCATTGTACAACACGATGCCACTTCTTTATATGATCTTAGGTTTAGGGAAACACTGCCATCTCAAGGCAACATGAAAGTCTGTTTCACAACAACTGATGATAGCATCTAGAGACACAAAAGCTTCAAAATATTCAACTAACCAGACTTTTACATAACTAGTCTGACAATGTGGCATGTTGCTTAAGCCCTCGTTTCCAATGAATGACAGCAATTGCAAAAATCCTGTACAATGCGAGACCTGGGCGTGGGTGAAAATGAGCGCTTGTTTATTTGCATCCCCCTTTAATTTCACCGGCCACTTAACAGACACGCAGAGCGGATCCTTGCAGATGACTCGTTGGGGTAATCTGCTTCCTAAATGACTCCCTGTTATTAAAACTAAATTGGTATTCGTGTTATCAACTTAAAACTGCTGTCTTACACCTGCCGTAGCCATGGTGACAACGGCTGCAAACAGGCTGGAATAATGATAGTCTGACTCTGCCTCTGAGGAACTGAGAGACAGGATGGAGGAAGAGGAGGAGGAAGCCTGGTAAGACCAAAGAGAATAGTAAAGAATGTCAGTCAAAGTGCAAGAGTGCTGAAAGACATAATCGATATAGCTGTGCAGTATGTCAATAAGTAAGCAATGTATGACAAGCTGCCACTATACAAGAAAATATACAACGGCACATGAACAAAGCGGTATTTTCACATTATGGGCCTCTAATTGTCCATACTGAAGTGTATTATTGTACTCATGCTATAGCACTTAACAAACAAAGTTAGAATGTGATATGACACAACAAAGGTCAAAAGGATCGAGGATTGAGAAGTCGCTCAAGTTAAAATGTGAAACATTTCCTTGTTTTAAATTCACAATTATAAGTAGTTGTTGCTTATGTCCTACATGACGGTAAACTGAATATTCATCAGACAAAACAAGATACACATTGGGCTTTGATAAAAAAATAATTATAATTCTGCATTTAAATAGACAAAGTGATTAATCAATAAATAGAGAAAGCGTATGAATAATTGAAATTGACAATAATTGCTAGCTGAAGCCTTCTTTTTTTTGTGATTACTTTAATCCAAGGCTAGGTTTTATTAATGAGAGTTGACTGGTAAGTGTGTAACTCAAGTATTGTTGCTATGGTTACCAGCAGTTTATTATATTACAGAGTCATATTATTTAATGAACACCTGCCAGACAAACAGTATTTTCTGTGACCATAAAAACTTCTACAATTATTACATAGCCGGAGAATAACTGTCTTTATTAAAATAACTGCTTGTGACTGTGAAGAGGAGCGTCAATGAAAGAATATGTTTACTATATTCATCATTTTGTTTGTATTAACTACTCTTACAGTTTCAGAACATTTATATATGCCATCTTCTTAAGTCAACAAATTCCTCAATGTTTTTAATTGAAGGACTGAAGAATCATGAGGACATCACTATTATGATAATCCTGCAATTCTGGTCAAAATCTAAATGTCTGATTCCAGTTGAAGCATGCATTGCCAATTAATTGGGCTTACTAAAATCACTGTGTGCAGGCTGAATATCTCTGAAGTCAGTACAAACATTTAGAGAGATGTTAAAAATCCTCCACTCAAATTGAGCAAAATGGCTCACAAGACATGTGCACAGATAAGTGAGAGTATTTCATATGCTCCTCTATCTATTGGTGTCACTGAAAACAGCTGGTTTGGCAGTCTGAGATAGAGAAGAAGAGAAATCCTTGCATACAAACAACCACGTCTTCTCCTCCCCTTCTCTCCACGTCTCCACGATCTGCTCCAAACCAGCCTTTCCAGGAGACAGAAGACGTGGCTGCCATATTGCTGCACTCTTATGGTTATGCAAATGGTCTTATGCATATTCAAATCATTAATTATTCAAAGTCCTCTTAGGATATTGGTGGGATAGGTGGTTTTGTACTGGGATAGAAATATTTAGTCGGCTGGCAGACACCTGCATGATTTGACCTTTACAGCTGGTTAAATTAAGGATTGTTGATTGTTTTCCTAGTGTGAAATACAGACAGGGAGGGGGAGGGGGAATCGGAGAGACGGAAAGAGACAGAGAGCGATGGGAAGCCCTGTGGGTCCTGACATACATTCAACTGACAGTGACAGATATGATTCTAAAGAAAGTGGTTTGTGGTACATTTATAAATTGAGGCAGCGGGACAGATTTGATCTCGCTGCTTGTGCCAATTACACTGAATGCCAGGTAAGTGATTATCCCCTTAAACCTCATCTGTGAACTTGGCACCTGCCTGAATCTATACTGATAAATGGATGTTTGTGTGAAAAAAAAGAAAAAGAAAATACAATTCCAGATCAGTACGTATATATGGAGCAGTCAAATTGAGAAAGGAGGACAATTTGTATCACATGGAAAAAAACATCCGAATGAACAAATCTTTAAAATACATTTCTATAAGGCTGGGCAATATGGAGAAAATCAAATATCACAATATTTCTTTACCAATTACAATATTATACCTGGGTCTTTAACAACATATTTACACAATGAGATATATAAATAATCATCAGTAATGTGGATAAAAATGACTAAGCGGGTAAAGACAAATAATAGAACAGCTAGAACCGTCTGGTAAATTTGGAAAATTACAATACCTAGTCTCATATCACAATATCAATATATTGCCCAACCCTACATTTCAGTTTGAATAAAATAAGAATAAAAAAAAAAAAGCCTACACTATTGCACTACAGAAGCAATGAATCCTCTCTTTATTGACGTCATAGATTCAAGGGCTAAGTATCAAGGTTCATCATTTCTGAAATGAGTTTTATTGTATTTCATTACCTTGAAAGTCTTGTCCATGGAGGCAGACAACAGCAGATGACTGAGATGAGGCACAGGACACCATTGCACTGTGTTGACTGGACCCTGGTGGCCTCCCAGACTCATCAGAAGCCTCCTCGGTATCCCTGCAGCGCCGGCCTTGTGGGAAAGATACGGCTTTACTCTGGCTGAAACGTCTGAAAGAATTTGGCTTTCCCCGGTCTGATTCCGTGGGACTTGCTCTGCAGGGTGCTTTGGGTCCACTGTCTCTACTGCGGAGGCTATTCTCTGTCTCTTGGGGATGTACGGTCTGACACCAGACGGGACAGCGTGATGTCTTTTTGCAGGGTTCAACCCATCTGCAAAACTTTGTAGCATGTGAGGAAGAGTCCGTAGTGGTGAGATCTTCCCCCGAGTCGCAGGTAAACTCAGAGGAGCTGCAACATCTCTAAAATGTTTTTCATGTGCTGTCCCGTCACTACGATGCTTTCTTTCCCAGCTCTGTGGCTGTGAATGTGGGTGTAGGGAAGAACTGCTTCTTTCTGAGACATTTCCATAATATTGCAGCACTGACCTGTCAGGGTCAATTGTGAAGCTGCGAGGGCTCGGTGTTACCTCAGAGGAATTACACATGTTGACTTCTTGGTTATGTTCAAAAGAGCCAGCTTGGACAGAAGATGATGGTCCCGCCTCCGTTTGATCAAGATAATCATCCTCTGATTCTGAATCCTCGTAGGCCACTAATGAAGACATTTTCACATGATGACACCCTGTTTGAAAATAACACAGGGAAAATAAAGTGAAATGTTAGTTAATCCATTAGAGGCCTGAGGGTGACATCTAGTGGTTGCTTGGATTTCTGCACCTTAAAGTATACTGACTCACTTGTCACTTTTAGATTTGTTAGAGCACCCCTGACATTAAAACATCTTGACCTGGTAGTTTAACCACACATTTACAAATGTCTTGTTGGGAATTGAAAGTCACCATTGGGGTGAAAAGTCTAGCAGCCACCCCCATGCACCAGCCAAACAGACCTTTAGAGAAAAAAGAAGAAAAATCCACTCATTTTAATTAAAAAGGGAAGGACAGGAAGATAATTAACGGGAGATCCAGAATTTCAACGCGTGACTTTTAGCATTAACGTTAGCTCGCGTTACACGGCGATGGTGTCTTCTTAAGTCCTATTATCAGTCACCACAAAGCCAAAGCATAAACAGAGTAATGCTAGCTAAACGTACGACCTTCGGATAGAGCACGTAACATTTATATTGTGTTAACGTTAGTTAGTCAAACGTAAGTTAACTTAAAGACATGACGCCGTCAATGTCACGTAACGTTAACGCTACAATCCAAGTTTGCGTCTAACGTTAGGTTACCGGTACGTCTCAACTACCACCAGTGTAGCAAAATGAGCTAACGTGGGGCCTTTGCATTTCTGACTCAAAGTGTAATATACAAAGTAAAGCTAACGCTACCTGGTGAATATGCCTTAAACTGTCGTACCTGAAACCTGGTTAAACAATTATTATCCGACTTCTGAGAGTTAAACAGTCACACATCAGGTTCAATGTCCCGCACAATCATTAGAGAGTTTGCAGAGTTTCAGAATAAAACTAATGTTTCGATTTGTCCACTCATGTCACAATATGCTTACGCTTAAATGCTTTTAGTTTGAAAGCTTCCTGTAGGAACAAAACAGAAGCGGCTGTCCTACTGGTCCTACTCTTAAAACATACACCGGATTGAACGCATTTACAGTTAGTTTAACTCGTGGGTCTCCAATAAAATTAAGATTACAAATGCATTGCGCATTATTTATTAAACAGAGTTTCAAATGTAGCACTTCCATCACAGTCATTGCTTTATAGCGGAACCTTTGAAGAAGCTTCTTTGCCAGGGAAGAATTTGATCCAAACACCACCTCTCACAGGCTGATGCAAGTTGTATGAGTGTGCTGTCAGTTGTGTGTGAAGAATATTATAAGGTATGCCGGCTAGCCGTTTATTTAATCATAAATTACATTACCTACTTCATTATTTACTGTGATTTTTATATATTTATCATTTATGAAATAGGGCAGCGTGATGTTAATACATCTATAGTATCAGACGATTAGCTAGCTCTACCAAGTTAGCTGTGATGTGTTCACATATGTGATCATTCTCAACTGCTGTGGAAGGAGATACAGTAATGCTAGAGCGGAATAAACCTAAATAATTCTGTTAACCTCATACTAAAACATGTAACTTATATATTTTCTCAGTAATTTAATTTTAACCATGCTAATTATTATTCCCTGACCAGTGTGAAGAGGATGACAGACTGTCAGGGAGACGGGGAAGGAGCCAAGAGTGCAATGGAGCTCTACGAGAAACTGACAGCACAAGGAGACGAAGTCAGGGCCTTGAAAACCGCTAAAGCAGAGAAAGTAAGTTCTTGTAAACTACCATGTAAAACATTGAGTTGACTCTCTGGGTTAACATGTATCACTTACTGTCAGTAGTGTGTAGACTTGCAGGTAGTTTTGGTTTTATTGTTTTGAGATGTCTGCCACAACCCCATTATGATAATACTGTATAACGAGATTAATGCAAATCACGGGCTCACAGTATCTGTGAGCAATATGACAAGCTATACCACTCGGCAATATGAATTTGTGTACCATCAGAGGTTTTGCCGTGCAGTTTATATACCATGGTAACTATCCTTTTAATATCTCTGTGTGTATTAGACCATTGTGAGCAATGTTGCAAAACAGTCGGAAAAGATTTTAGATTATTTTTGCATCGGTGTGATGTGTTGGTTAGGTATTTCATTTACTGGATTAGCCATTCATGTCTTCTTATTCTACCCATTAAGAATTTGTCAATAGATTTTTCAGTAAATGTATTATATAAAAATATATATCCAATATAGTGATATACAGTGTACAGTTTCACAGGGATTATTTATTTTATTTGAAGAAAGTAGTTCCATTGAAAATAGTGAGGTGAGACACTTAACAGTGAGGTCTGCGTAATTTCCACAGTAACCTGGACATTGTTTTTCTCGATAGATACTGGCTATTGAATTTTTTTAACATAATTTTTTTCATGTTGTAAGCAACACAAACAAAATTCTATTCACCTCTACTGTGTTAGGGGAATGCAGAAAACGAATATGCCACCTGAAACCAAACCTATCTGATAATCTAATATAAAATTAAAATAATATATTGTCATTATATAAAATATAATGACAATATATATACAATATAACTGGATTCTGTTGCGTTGGCCTGTGTGTTATCTGACAGCAGTGTTTGGCTTCCTCAGGCTGAAATTGATGCTGCTGTCCAGCTGCTGCTAAAGTTGAAAATAGACTACAAACAGATAACAGGTCAGGACTACAAAGCAGGCTCTCCGCCCTCAGAAAACTCTGTCGCCCCCGACAACGGGCCAGCAGCAGATGGCGCTGATGATGATGACACAGTTGACCCATGGAACGTTTCCACCAATAACGCCAAGGGAGTGGATTACGACAAACTCATAGGTAAGATTCAAATAAACTTCAAGTGTCGCCCTAAAGAGCTGACGTTTTAAGGCAAATTTATATTTCTAGTTTTTTACTCGGTTAAAATATAAACGTCAGTGATATATTTCTAACCATGTGGTTATTTAGGCTATACAGCAACAACACATTTCACATTGTGTCATGTCTTTCCTTAGTGAGGTTTGGCAGCAGTAAAATTGACAAGGAGCTGGTGGACAGAATAGAAAAAGTCTCTGGACAGAAGCCTCATCACTTTCTACGAAGAGGAATCTTCTTCTCACACAGGTCAGAATTTTAGGAACTAATAATGTTTCATCAGTGTGATCTCTTTTATCTTTTTCCATAATTTCTGACGTCTAGTGTATGGGTGACTATCTGCAGTCATTCCCTTTAGACCTTTCCTACAAAGTAAAATAGATGGGGATGAGAGTTCATGGGGGAATGAGTGCCACAACAATTTATCACTTCTCTCCTCTTATCGCTGTTTCTGACAGAGATATGAATCAGGTGCTGGATGCGTATGA
Source organism: Bovichtus diacanthus (assembly GCA_943590825.1). NCBI lineage: Eukaryota > Metazoa > Chordata > Actinopteri > Perciformes > Bovichtidae > Bovichtus > Bovichtus diacanthus. The sequence continues at coordinate 7,637,840 of CALSBV010012130.1, forward strand.
GAAGCAAAAGTCCTTCTACCTTTACACTGGCAGAGGTCCGTCCTCAGAGGCCATGCACGTTGGTCACCTAATTCCGTTCATCTTCACCAAGTGAGCTCTCCCTCTTTAATGTATTTATACCAAAGAGCTGTCTGACTAAAGGCATGTTTAAATGTTAAATCAGCAAGGCACCATCACCATTATGAGGACTTCCTTGTTGCAGATGGTTGCAGGATGTATTTGACATTCCCCTGGTGATCCAGTTGACTGATGATGAGAAGTACCTGTGGAAGGATCTAACACTAGAAGACTGCCACCGCTTCGCTGTGGAAAATGCCAAGGACATCATTGCCTGTGGATTTGATGTCAACAAAACCTTCATCTTCTCTGACCTTGACTACATGGGGTAAATATGACAAAAACTATCTTTTTATATTTCTGTCAGACAGACTTCCTAGAATGCTTCGAAAGCCCTGCCATAAAATTCAGCTTTTTCACTATTTCTTCACATAACAGCATAGAATTTCTTATATTAGTCGAGAGTTGTTTTGTTTTTTAACGTATTACATTCCATTTATTTTCTGCAGCGCATCCCCTGAATTCTACAGAAATGTGGTAAAGATCCAGAAGCATGTGACATTCAACCAGGTCAAAGGCATATTTGGCTTTACAGACAGTGACTGCATTGGTAAGACAACTGAAAAATCTTTAAAATGGTCAAATCGAAAACAATAAGACAAAGTCATTGAACAATCACCCTTCTTTAGAAAGAGGAAGAAACAGGAGGAAAACAGTTTCCATTCAGGTGTATGCTTCATGCTTCCAAGGTTGAAGTGCATTGTGCAGCAAATTCTATATTTTTTTGTAATGGATCAATTCATTCTCTTTTAACGAATGATTCACTTTATATGAAAATGTAAAAGGCCAAATGTTCATAACTGGTTGCCAGAGCCCAAGCAATGTTTTCAGATTGCTTTCATAGTCACTGATGTTTTCATATATTTTAATGTGCAAAATGTGTTGCTGTAGTCCTGTGCTTGTGGTTTTGATACATTATTGTTCTGATCCTGAAATGAAATGTTATGAATACCTTGTTGGTCCTTCATGGTGTTTATCATTATCTATACATCCAGGAAAGATCAGCTTCCCAGCCATCCAGGCAGCCCCGTCCTTCAGTAACTCTTTCCCACAGATCTTCAAAGGCAGAAAGGACATACAGTGTCTCATCCCCTGCGCCATAGATCAGGTCATGGCAGCATCTCAGTAATAGATTACAACGCTACGTACTCCTATTTCACAGTGACATGTGTTGATATCCATCCTCTCACTATTCCAGGACCCCTACTTCAGGATGACCCGTGATGTAGCTCCAAGGATCGGCTATCCCAAACCAGCCCTGCTGCACTCGACCTTCTTCCCAGCCCTGCAGGGGGCGCAGACCAAGATGAGCGCCAGCGACGCCAACTCCTCTATCTTCCTCACTGACACACCCAAGCAGATCAAAAACAAGGTGCTGCTATCACTAGCGATTACTCTGAGTAGTTACTAGTCAGATGTATATTGCCTAGGATTGCTGACTGACCTGTGTAAACACACTCACAGGTCAACAAACATGCATTTTCGGGAGGGAAAGACACAGTGGAAGAGCACAGGATGTATGGTGGAAACCCAGACGTCGACGTCGCTTTCATGTACTTGACCTTCTTCCTGGAGGATGATGAACAGCTGGAGAAGATCAGACAGGTGAGGCTGTGGAGAAGAGAGGACAAAAATGATATCTTACAAACTTTATTTCTTTCGCTAATCACTCCCTTCCCTGTTTTTTTTGTCTTTCTTATTCTCCCCACTCCCGACTTGCCTTCTGTATCCCTTATTATTATTATATTCCCTTGAACTCTTTATCTTTAACTTTGTTTATCATTCTTCTCTGCTTTCTGATCCTCCTCTTAAACTTCCCGTCTGCACATTCCTCCCATTCACTCCTTCAATCTTTTGTCTACAGGATTACGCAAGTGGAGCTCTCCTAACAGGGGAACTGAAGAAGCTTTTGATTGACACTCTGCAGCCAATAATTGGGCAGCATCAAGAGCGACGCAAACAAGTCACCGATGAGACAGTCAAGCAGTTCATGACACCCAGGCCTTTAAATTTTAACTTCTAGCTTGCTTGAATATCTGAGATGTCAAACTTCATCATGTCACCAATCTTAATACAAGAACAAATGATTAATCCATCTTTTTCCATTTAAGATTATTATCATTTGTAACGGGAAGACGGACATTTTTTTCATGCCGTTTGCATCCGAACTGGAGAAACTTTTTAAATGTAAATTACTGAAGCAATGGTGTGCTTCTCTGTGTTAAACTAAGCATGGCATTGCCCTCGCCTTGGTGCTTATTGTCATGCTACTTGTTAGCTTCACTCTGCACCAAATGTACACATCTGTCTTCATGGAGTTTTTGTGTTTGCAGCGCTGCTGTAAGGTCACAAGCCTTACTCCTCGCCCTGGAATCAGTTCAGGAGGGACGACAATTAAAGTGGAGTACAAATGTACATTGTTGAAAAATCTGCTTATAAAACGGCTACACATCCACCTTGAAAGATTTTAGTTTTTAAGTTTCATTTTACTGGGGGGGGGGCATAGCCTTTGAACAATAGCTGCCAATAGCTGTAACTCTTTCTCTAAGTCGAGAGGTTTCACTTATTCCCTGACTAAAAATGGAAACTGTACTTGAACAACCAAGAAAATGAAATTGAGGTATTGGGTTATTTGACAAGTAAAGACATGGATTCTATCTAAAAATGTCAACACTTACAAGTCAGTATAATTATGCATGTCAACATCATTCTAGGATTCCTAAACACAAATACAACCTTGAAACTGGACAGGTTTTGTCTGGTGATTCCAAGGACAGATATGCAAAAGCCTCTTTGAGACATGTACTTCAAAACAAATGTGAATAATAAAACAAAAAACACATGCAAATATCCTTTGCATAAGTGTAGGTGCTACATTTTCTTTTCTTTAAAACACCTGTGCAACTTCTCCAGTCAGACCTGAGAGGAAGGTATCACACTTGGCAGGCCGGACATCAGGACTCTCAAGCCGCAGTTTACAGAGATTCTAAAGAACATTCCTGTACACAATGTTAAATTAATTCGGTCGGAACAGTTGAGACACAGAAGAACTGGAGCTTGAAGTGCTGGGATCGCTCACTTTGGCTGGCTGGTAGCCTAATCCATCTTTGATTAGATTAGTTAATATTTTGTGTCCCCATAGATTATACAGGGAGGAAAAGAGTATGCTTTACAACATTACAATACTAACATCTACTCAAAATGAACATAAGGTTAAATCAGCTCTTCTCTGACAGTTTCTACAAACGCTCAATGTTGGAAGAAGTACTTAGTGTATTTTTACATTATGGTAAAATATCTGAGTATTAAGTATCAAGTAAAAGTCATGCATTCAAAATCTTGCTTAAGAAAAAGTACAACGGTATTAGCATCAAAATATACCAAAAGTACTTCTTATGCAGTATGGCCCATTTCAGAATAATAATTCTAATTAGTGAATAATGTGTAAGCATTATGTTGCAGCTGGTAAATACATGTAGCTATAGCTTACAGCATGTAGTGGAGTAGAAGCAGTGGTGGGAAGTAAATATGTTTACTAAAGTACTGTACTTAAGTACGATTTTGAAGTTCTTGTACTTTACTTGAGTATTTCCATTTTATGCTCCTTCATACTTCTAATCCACTACATCTCGGGGAGAAATATTTTACTTTTTACTCCACGACATTCATCTGGCATCTTTAGTTACTAGTTTGCAGATTCAGAATATTAATACAAAATATAAATCAACTAATGAATTATGAAAATTGATTAGTATTTATTAAAATAATAGTATTATTATAGAATAAAGTACCCAGCAGTAGCTCGTGCAGAGTCATTGAAAGGACCTCTACCTTTACCAGCTGCGACATTAAAGTAACAAACATAATAATGCAGCAATAATTATAATCCAATAATATAATATACTTTATTCTGAAATGGGCCTTTCTGCATGAGTACTTTATTACTTTTAAGTATATTTAGATGCTAATACTTTTGTACTTATACTTCAATTAAATTTTGAATGCAGGAGAGTATTTCTACCATGTGGTATTAGTATTTGACTTAAGTAAAATAATCCAAGTACTTCTTCCACCACTGAGTAGAAGTGTTAAGTAGACTACAGTAGTGTAAAACGAGAATACTGAGTAAATGTACTTAATTACTTTCCACCACAGGGCTGTTTTATTGCATTTCACCACCGTGCACAGATGCATGACGTTGTGTCCTGAATGTGGCATCGCTCTGCACAAAGCTCCCTAAGCACTGTTTAACTATACAAGTTGGACACTCATACATGCCTGATGACGACCAGCGTGATAACACTGTTGATTTTGACGGTGAGGAAGATCAGTAACGTTTTAAACTCTCCTGCCTGCTGCTCTGCCCGCCCGGCAGCAGCCAATGGGTGCGAGGGGCGGACAGCACCCACTAGGGGAGTTGTCTACTTTCGAGTAATCCGATTGGGCTTCCTTAAAAAAGGGCAAACACGCTTCTTCTTTTCTCCTTTGAACCCCCTCCTCCTCCCGCGGTACAGAAATAGAAAGGTTTGTCAGTAGAAGCACTCCTAGTAGTGAGCGTGGGGACACATCAGCAAACTTTATCTGTCACTGTTTCGACCAGGCTCGGAGCCCGCGTGCCTATCAGTAGCCGGAAGAAATCTTCTGTTTGCAGCATCAGCAACGTCCGACACCGAGAAGAGGATATTGTTGAGCGCTGAACACCAGAGCCGGAGTTTGTAAATAATAAAAGTTTAGACATTTTTTTTTTTTCCGGGACGTTTCTTCCACCAGCACCCACTGAAGGGCTTGTGAATTGATTAGTTTGTCAGCCACAGAGTTAGCGTGAAACATTTCAACCGTTAGGTTGTTGAGGGAATGGCATTGGACTTCGCTGCGGGCTGCATAGGAGGTAAGTAGTTAGCAGGGCTGATGTTAGCGTGCCACGTTAACCAGGGCAACAACTTGAAGCTAGCATTAGCATTAGCTAGCTTTACACTTCCCCCCCCCACACCCACCCCCGTCGTCAAGACACGAGTGGACAGCTCACACAGTAAAGTTAGTGATTTGTCCCCACGCCTGAGGAACATTATAAAGTAACTACAGTGACATTAGAGGCTCAACATGCAGTGGTGCGACGTAAATGAAGTTTTTGACGCTACATTCCAGACCTGGCACTAAGCTAGAGGGAGTGGTGTTAATGTGCTCTGTTGTCATCCCTGAATTACTTTCATGTGATCTCAACTTGCACATACTGGTCCAACTATGCCAAACAAGAAAACAAAAGCTGTGTTCATCAGTGTATCAGCTGGGTATGCATCATCTTTTCTCGTGATTTTATTTCTCATCAGATGTCACACCAGTCTGCGTTGTGAAATAACTCCTACCATTCCCCCTTACGGAGTAACCCTTGTGAAATGGGCTACCTAAAGTTGACCAAGTTCATGGCTTACTGTTTGAATGGAGATAACTCACAGCCAGTGTTTCCGAGTAAAGCCTCGCCACAAACCCTTGGGAAGTTGTCAGCTGTTTTGTATTTTCCCAAGGACAGGTCTTCCCAAACTACCGCAGTAAGTCTCACTTTAGGGCACAGAGGCCCTGGTGAGATACAAGCTGTGTCGTCTTAGGTCATTTATCTCTGGATTATCTGAAATGTAGCCTGATTTGTGAGCATCATAGTCAGGGATATTTTAAATGCATTCATTCAAACCTTTTATTTGAACTCTGGCATGCATTGATGTACAGACCTCATTTACAATATAGCCGAGTAAGTTGCACTAAGGATAAAAGTGCTTTAGTTAGTTCTGCATGTTATTCCATGTTGCAGGTGAACAACTGGATTTTTCAAGCTCAGTTAAAATCACCAACGCTGCTCTAGACTGTATTGTTATTCATTCACAAATGTACATTCCACAGCCTGTGCCAATGCAAGCTGGTTACGCCATAGTAATAACAGGAAGTGCGTCAGTATTATTAACCATAAACTCCAGACAAGTACGAGATAATTGCAATACGCTTTTATGAACATCAATAAAATTGTGCTTCACCACAACATGGTTTAATAAATACTTTTATTGAATAGCCTTGTATAATCCACTGTTTGTAATCAACATTACTATATCAGTATTGATGTGTGCGTACGTTGTAAGGTCATGGACAATGGGATATAAGTGTGTTCCTTTTAAATATCTGATGCCTCCTGAGGATTGAATACCTTTTGGCAAATAGGTCCAAATAATATGACATGATCCAAAGTTACTGTTGTATAATGGATTATTGGCTCGGTCAAGTCAAGGACAGGTCTGGCGCCGTCAAGCTTTCGTCACAGCTACAGTGCAGTGACCAGCTGATTATACTCCAGGGGTCGGGCTGTTTGCTGTTGAGCGATGAGCCACTTGATTATGAGCCATTTCCCTAACAATTTGTTTTCTAATCATAATTAGTATTTTCTAATGTGATTTTTAAATGATGTCGCTTGTTTTTCAGGTGCTGCTGGTGTTTTGGTTGGACATCCATTTGACACTGTGAAGGTGAGTGTCTGTCCCATCTTCGTCACTATTTACTCATATTAGGCAATGGCAAGATCCAGCACTTTGCTGTTTAAGTGTTGTAAGTCAGACCAGAGTCCCAGATCATTTAAAGTTGCACAGTCAGCCTTCAATAGGAATGAGATATTGATTACTATAGGAAAATTCTTCTTCTTATTATTATTGTAGACGTATCATTTTGTTTTACTCAGGCAGATCATGTTTATTTCTTTAATTCTAAACAGATTTATTCATGTGGCATCCCCAAAAATGTCAGTATTCATCAGCAACCAATAACTATAGTTAGTGGACTTGTCTATGCAATGTTCCTTTTGGCTTAAAGCTACTTGTTAAAGTCAACATTTAATGGTAAAAAGAAAAAAGAACGGTGTATGGTTTTCTGTCGTCACATTTTATGATTTCTTTAAATTAACCCGAACACTAATTTATAAGATTGCATTTGCTGTGATAAATTATTCACTTGATTAGTTTGAAAAAGGCAAGTCAAGGACATTTTAAATATAGCACACAATTGTTTGAAATGGCAGCATCCACTTTGGAGTGAATTGTAGCAATTCTATACCTTGCTTTCAATGTCATTTCTCCCCCAAGTCTTTAACAGCAACAGTATGTATGTAGTATGGTCATGGTCTTTTTTTGTTTCTTTTTTTTTTCCTCTCACCCAATGTCTTGTCTTGAGCTATAGAAATGTATAAAGCACAGAAGACATTTAGCTTTTTATGCAACTTCATTTCGGTTCTTTTTCTTCCTCATATTGCATCCCATTTTTTACCCTGAAAAGAACAATTTCAAAGGTCTGCCTGGTGGTTCCTCTTTGAAACCTGTATTACAATATGTGGTTTGCAGTTGTTGGCCCTGTTACTCTGTCCTACGACTCTTAACATGAAGGTTGTCATTCACAGGTGAGGCTTCAAGTTCAAAATGTGGACAAACCTCTGTATCGTGGGACATTTCACTGCTTCCAGTCAATCACTCGCCAGGAGTCGGTAAGTTTGTTGTGAATGCCTCTTAATGTTTACTATTTATTTACTTTTTTTTTTTTTTCTTAGACTGCATTTAAAAACATCATGGCTGTTATGTAATACCTACTATGCCGAGGTTGAGAATGGTCACGACACTAATTCATTTGTCCAGCCACAGAGCCCATGAGCCTGCACTTTCCTAACATGGGGCGTTAGGGGGCGGAGGTGTCTGTTAGCCAGGGTCAGGACCTTATTTCTGCATGGGCTAAATAAAGCTTTGGGACATCATGCCATATGAGCTAAGTGGAGTATGCTTGGTCTCCGTAAATTTCTCGTGGCGTTTTTACATGGAGGAGGTATTGGATTGTGTTCCTCCTGCAGTACAATATGAAAATGTTAAAGTGGCTTGTTCCCTCACAATCATATTGGTGGACAAGTATTTAGTTAAAGATGCACTGATTTGCACATTTTTTTTTTTTTTGGCAGATTACATTTTTGCAAATTCCGATTTTCTTTCTAAGAACTATAATTGACAGGATGCACCAATATTTGTGGAACTTTTCTTTCATTAAAAAAAAAAATTGAATTTAAATGATATGTTCATATTAAAACATTTACTATTTAAATAATTTACATTTTCTCCAACACAAGTTACAGGACCTTTTTGTAGTGAAAACCTTCTTTTTAAGGTTGCTCCCCCCATGGCTTGTTTTAGTCTTTCAGGTATTACAAATTGTGAGCTTTATGTCTTCACTCGCGCTAAAGAACTTCCACACCGACGACATGGTGTGTGGTGTGTGTAGCTGTACTGTGTAAATGTAAGGGAGTAATAACTCGATAACTAAACGTGAGTGCCCAAATTATCAAAAACGTAGAGAAAAAAAACGTATGTAGAGATCTTTATGCAACACAATGGTGTTCCCTCTTTGGTCCCAGCAATCTGTCTTTGTGTGTGTAGATGCTCGGTCTCTACAAAGGCATCGGCTCTCCAATGATGGGCCTGACCTTCATCAATGCCATAGTTTTTGGTGTCCAGGGCAACGCCATGCGTAAGCTTGGCCGCGACACGCCTCTCAACCAGTTCCTGGCTGGAGCCTCTGCTGGAACCATCCAGTGTGTCATTTGCTGCCCAATGGAGCTGGCGAAGACACGCATGCAGCTGCAAGGGACTGGAGAGAAGAAGTCCAAGAGGAAGCTGTATAAGAACTCCCTGGACTGTCTGGTGAGAATCTACAACAAGGAGGGTATCAGAGGTATCAATCGCGGCATGGTGACCACGCTGCTGCGTGAGACACCTGGTTTTGGTGTGTACTTTCTCGCTTATGACTCATGGACACGTTATCTGGGCTGTGAGCCAGAGGATCCTTACATGATCCTCAAGCTGTTGTTTGCTGGTGGAATGTCTGGCATCGCTTCCTGGATCTCCACCTATCCTGTGGATGTGATCAAGTCGCGTCTTCAGGCGGACGGGGTAGGCGGTGTCAACCAGTACAGTGGCATTATGGACTGTGTCAGACAGAGCCTAAAGAAAGAGGGGTGGAGGGTGTTCACACGCGGACTCACGTCCACTTTGCTCCGTGCGTTTCCAGTGAATGCTACCACATTTGCCACCGTGACTCTATTTTTAATGTACATGCGAGAGGGAGAAGAGTGTAGCATTCAGGACTCTGAGCAGCAGCAGTCTGTCCAGCTGCAGCCTCTGCAGCCGCAGACGCAGCCAACCAGCATGTGAGCCAATGTGCAGCAGTGAGCATTACTACAGTCATCGGGTAAACCTGTAAAGAGTAGATGAAACAAGATTTTTAATGCAGGTCTATGATCTTTTAACTGGTGTCCATAATGAGAACGGTGAACTGATCCTAGGTAAGCCCATGGAGCTTCAGCCAAGTGACCACATGTATTATTTAAATAATATATATTTTAAGATAAAGGCTGCACTTGTAAATATGGTATGGTTTTTAAAGGTCCTTGGTTTTTTTTGTACACTTTTTAAAACATTTTTTCAGTTCAGTCATTTAAGTAAAGGAAACTTGACTGTTGAGTTACTGTAACACACAGTGACAGTTACAGATGTTCCTAAAATGTGGAGTTAAAGAATCACTGTCTTTAAATGCTGTGTTCTAGAGTTGCAGCGATTGGTCGACTGACAGAAGAATTACTTTTAATAATCGATAAAGGGATTTTTAAAGACATCATGTTGGACTTTGAGGAACTGGAATGGACATTTCTCACTATTTTCTGACTTTTTACAGGCCAAACGATTTAAGATAGAAAATAATCGGCAAATATTGCTAAATTTGTAGAGTATTAATTGATAACCAAAAATAGTTTTTGCAAAATCTGCAAGTTTCAATCGGTGAAACGAACGTGATTTTAAGATCACATTTTTAGATTTTAAGCTGTTCATAATGTTCTTTCCATGGTATCAGGGTCAAGTGTGAACACAGCATTTCAGCATCTTATGGTAATGGTTACAAATACAAAGAGAACCTTATACATGTAGATATTGTTGTACTTTTTTTTTTTTTTCTGAAGTTGCAACTGTAGTTGAACTTTCCGATGGCAATGTGGATAGTTTTTTTAAATTGGTGAAAATATTACAGGCTCAGTCGTTGGCCTAATGCTTTATGACAAACATGGTGTAGATGCAGTCAAATACAAAATAACCTTCTTTAATATTTTCTTTAAAATATTAAATTATTTTTACACAATCATTGTTTGAAATCAAATCTGATGCCGTTTTTAATCTTTTTGTTCTGGACATCGTACAGTGTCCAAAGAAAGCACCTTATGGTATGATATTAAGCACATATACGGTTAAAAATGATTTTGGCCATCAGATTTATCACTTTACAATAGATTTTATATTTTGTATTTCCCGCTAATGCATGATTCTGTTACAGTGTCGAGCGAAGATGATGGCTCAATTTTAAAAGTGGGCTTTTTATTTTTATCGAAATGTATTTTTGAACCTTGTTCGCCTTGTCGGTAGATGTGAGACATAATATTTAGCAGGCTCCACATCCTCCACAAGGGGGAGTTGTGTCATTGTCAGACCAGTTCTGTACACACTGGCCTGCACCACCTAGAAACAGAGGAAGTAATGGCTCCTGCAATTTTAACACTTTCAGCTGCAGATTTTGCGCTTTGTAGACATGTGACCTTTTTAGAGTGTTATTTTTGTAGAGTAATAGTCACTTGTTGTCGAGAGCTTTTTTTTTTTTTTAAACAGATTTTTTTTCTGCATGAAAAAGATGAAACCAAACTATTTTGCTACTGATTCTGTTGTCTCTAAATCTGACCCTAAAAGTCTCGTCTGTAGCCTTCCGACTAGAGAAGAGGGAATTCCCGCACTCTGTCCTTCACTTGCAATGAAATCTATTGGTGACAACGTTACGGTCCGTCAGGTGCAGCACCTGAATTCCCTCTTCTCTTCCCTCCTGCACACAAGAAATTAAGGGTGAGAATCAGCCTTCACGGTCAAGTAATCTTTGGACAAACACAATCTGGTTAGGACCCGTCTGCTCATTATAGAACAGAGGGCACACACTGTCCCTCAGAGCATTATGACCTCTGTACCAGTTAACAGCTGCTCCAGTTCAAACGCTTTACATTTTGCAGGTGTTGAATGTAAAATATAAACACGTCAAACACTGAAACTGCAGTCAAGCACAATAAACGTATTCGTAAACCTACCTGCAGGAGACGGGAGTATCAAAATGGCTGGCGCTATTACTTTCCTTTGTGTGTAGACGGCACACATCTCTCCTTTATGTCTGGAGTTCTAAGCTGCTTGTGCTGCTGCTGTTACTTTTCTCAATTATGTTTGACCGGTCTGAAACGGCTTTGGGGTCGTCCAAAGACAGAATGTTGTATATACTGTGAATTTGATGTTTTTTTTCTTTATAAATTTGGAGGTGTGTAATCTCAATAGGTTTAAGATTGTCTTTAATTGCAATCCTGTTTTTTTTCTTTTCCCCCTGGTTTCAAAGGTCTGTCTGACTGTACCGGTGGATGATGCTTGATTTGTTTTTGTTTTAAAAGAAAAAAGGAAAAAAAGGGCTGCTTTACCTGTCTAATGTTACCTTTGTGTTCTGTGCTTGTTAATGTACACTATATTGCACCAAAGCAGCATGCACACTATGTAATTTTTTGGAGAGAATGGTGAAATAAAAGTCAAAATTTTTTCACATGTTTTCTGACAGTTCTTAGGACAGCCACAATACGTTATGAGAATAAATGAGTTTTTAAGTGTGTAGGTGACCCTAGAGAAATCCAGAAATGAATGTCTGACCTCTAGTGGTTATAGATGGATATCGCAGGTTCCACTTTTGACTTTTCACACACATTTTGGGCTTGAAGCACTTAATCAAATCCTTTAGGGGAACACAAATATTTTGTGACACTAATGTATGAAAGTAGCAATGTTTATTAAAGAAATGTTATACCATATTTACTTCTTTCAGAGTAGCATTGTAAACACATGTATCCATTATTATGACAAACAATAAGTTATTCAAGTGACAATCAAATAATGATTGCTTATGATCATAGTATTGCCTCAACACCATCGGACAGTACAAGTGCCATAAATGTATTATATAACCTACAAATGGAGTTGAGTGGTGTCCCCGTTCAAATAATTGTGCAAGAAGGTTGAATTGATATCCTGAGGCTCTTCTCATTGAGATACAACTTCAGATAGAGCAGTTGCTGTACGTAGCAGTAGTGTCCTTTGTGAGGCTGAAAACAAAGTACAGCAAAAAGAAGGGCAGAGGACGTGAAGAAAGAGGAAAGTAATGGAGAAATAAAGAGAGGGGAACATAAGTTATTTCTTCCCTACAGTGTTTCCCCTCTGCCCTGCTAGCTGTTTTTCCCTGCTTTTGATGTGTTCATCAAGAAGGAGTCGCAGGAGTAGCGCAGGAAGCGGTAGATCTCCTCAGCTCTGGATCGACTCATACAGCCTCCCTTCTGTATGGCTTCAATGGAGCTGCAGGAGGAACAAAAGAAGGCGCGTGGAGACGTTATACTGTGAAAGAAGAGATCTGTACTTGTCCGGCCACAATATACGCACACACTTTTACCTGTTTATGAGCTGGGCAATTGAGGTGAAGTTGTGACTCATGCTGAGGGCGTGGACGTAGTTGACTGAGGGCAGGCTCAAGTAGAGCTGCAGGGCCTGCTCCCTGTGCGGCCCTTTGACCTCCAGCGGTACAGCGATGCCCTGACCTTTACGCTGCTCCAGCCGGGCCAGGTCTGCCAGCAAGCCGGCACTCTGTTCAGAGCCGTCACTCCACAGCAAGCGCACCCCCGTACGCACCAGTGCTGTCAAAGTGCTGTCATAGTAACGTGTTCGCTGAAATGGACGTGAAGCCTCGCCTGTGAGAGTGACAATGATCATCAAGAACAGAACTTTATTCAGTGGTTGTATGTAACTTGGTACTTGAACTTTACTTGATCATTTCCATTTTATGCCACTTTATACTCCTACTACATCGCAGAGGTAAATATTGTACTTTTTACTGCACTATTTATTTGACAGATTTAGTTACTTTACAGATTCAGATTATAAATCAACTAATAAATGATGATTTATTGTAGATAAAGCTGCCTAGCAGTTTATAACGTATTTAAAATGAGCTCCATCTTTACCGGGTGCAACATTAGTGATGAACACATTATAATCCTCATATTATTCTGAATTGGGTCATTCTGCATAAAGAGTACTACTAAGTATATGTTGATGCTAATACTTTTGTGCTTTAAATTATAAGTATTTTTACACTGTGATAATGCTACCTTTTAATTACATAAAAGATCTAAGTACTTCTTCCACCACTGATTATATAATGTGATCTCAAAAATCAAAACATTGTGTATTTCAAAAATAAACAGCACAAGATCTGGCTTAATATGAAGTCATTGAATCAACAGGCTGACTGACCTGGCTTGGTCCGGTCCTTCTCCACTATCAGACAAACGCGCTCAAACAATCCCTGCAAGCTGTTCACTCTGTCAGCCAATCGTTTCCGGTTCTGCATCGCCGCCAAATCCGATTGGCTG
>CALSBV010012130.1:7656044-7706492 GCA_943590825.1 Bovichtus diacanthus
AGCCGTCAGGGCTGTGTTGTTGTTAGTGGCATCAATTAATGTTGCAAAAAAATATATAGCTGGCTTCTATTAAGCTGCTTCACCTTCAAGCTCCTGCTAACTAATGGTGACTTACTGGGAAAACTTAAATACAGCAGAGCCATCGTTAATATTTCAGGCCGTTTTTACAGCAGACATCTTGACTTGTCGTAGTAGGAACAGCCCAGGTGTTACTAATAATGCGAACTGAAATCCTGAAATCAAAGCACATAAAGGGAATTCAGCCATCATTAATGTGTATTATTTACACCTGTGCCTTTTCCCCTGTGTGACAAGCCAACATTTCAATCAAGCAAATTGCTCTTAATTAACAACAGAAATATCTGTTAATCAAGCTGCTGAAGCTCCTGCAGTCAGCCAGTCACAGGTCACCAAACCAAAGCTTTGTATTGTATTTTGGAGTGTGTTCTTACAGTGGAACAGGTTTTGTGTTGTTCCTCTCATCTTTGATGTTTTTTTTTTTTTTTTTTAATATTTACCGTTGAATAGATACGTTGGGTATTTTGCCAAAAACGTCGACGCGGAACTTCTTTCATGAGCTGCCACAAACCACAAATGAGAAAGTTTTACTTTACATAACATGCTCTCATTAATGCAACTCTAATGCAGTTTCTATTGTGAAATATTATGAAAGTATTACCCTAAATCGGAGAAATAAGTCGGTTTCTTTAAAAGGGTAATCCATCTTATACAAATCCTTAAAACTCTTGTGTCCCTCAGACACACTTTGCACAAAGGCCGAGGCCACAGAACGTCCTTTAAACATCACAATGCTCATGAAAAATGGAACAGAGGCTTTTTAGGTATTCAAGGATTTAGTCGCAGTGGATACTGAGGGAATGAATTATCATGTTTCTCCATTGAAGATGAATTTTAATATCCCGTTTCTAGTCAGTTTTGACAGCCTTTCTCGACAATCTTTCAGAAAAATAATGACTAGAACTGGATTCACACAGGGTCGACCTTAACCCCAGACACACAATTAATGATCAGATTAGGCTTCTAGAACGAGAGATGTCACAGAGCAAAATAAAATTGATGGACTGAGGGTTCACGTTGTTGCCGACTGAATGATGAAGGAAGCATCAAAGGGAAAACGCCTCTCAGTTGATTATCTCATTGCACTGCAATGATCATGCAAATGTGATGCTCATGAACACGCACAAAGACTGCATCATCCGTATTAATCAGTCCGCAAGACTTTTTTTTCCAAACTCGCTCCGTCTTTTTTTTTTTGTCCTTAAATTGGTAGACGCTGATCGACCGACAACAATGCAAATGCTGCAAACGTTTTTGGTTAGAGGGATTTTGGCAGCAGTGGCTATGAAGTTGCTGATCATATCACAACTCAAGGACCATCTGTATGATTATAAGATATAAGGAAGATCTGAAGGCGGAGGAAGAGTGCAAGGCTTTTAAAAAAAAAAAAAGCTGCTTCTGACGTCAATCGGGGATAATGGACGAGCAAAAATGTCGAGCTGGAACACGTTCAAACGACGACAATAAGCAAGAATGAAATGCGAGAGAAAAATACATTGCAATGTGTTTTTCTCTCCCCACCCAAAAAATGCATTATAATAAACCCAAAGCTTCTTTCTTTGTAACATTAATGCCAAAAAGGTTGCGTTAAACTTTGTATAAAAGCACTCATGTACTTAAAGCCATGTTATGTTGTGAGATGCTGGAAGCGTGTTGCCTTTTAAACGACTCAAACACAATCGAACTTTAAATTTAGTGTCACTTCAATAATCTTTAAGCTGTTTTCCATTTGTCTTCTTTTATCCTTTTTGCATTTGTTTTAGCTTTTTTTGATCTGCTACCCTCTCCTCCTCAAGCGCAGTGCGCTACAGATGTAGGTCATCACTGCCCGACCTACTTCCAGCTTCCTGGATTTATGCAACAGTTCAGAGAAACGTTACATAATCACAAGAGAGGCCGGCCTGCCTCGTGTTTCCTCATCGCACAGAGGAAAAGGCAGCGCAGTCAAAAACACATAATGGCTTCAAATTTGATGTATAGCTTCTGGAGTGCAATGCTACTAAGGGGAGGAGGATATGTGTGGGCAAGATTTTTTTGTTTTGTATTTTCATTTAGGCGCTATACTTTTTTTGTTCTCCCTTTGACGTTTTTTCTGGAAGCAAAAGGTCAGAAGGCCTCTCTGCAAATTCAGGCGAAGCAAGTAAGCGGTGGCTAACATTATCCCTCGCAGAGTGAAGACGAGTGTTGAACATAGCTGCAGGAGAGGCCGCCTGCGTGCAATGTTTGCACAAAGTGTGGATGTCTACTGTATGGGACTATAACATCACTCTGACATTACAGAACAATAGAGTACAACCTCTATCTGGCACACAGAGGACATACTTTAATCTTCTAAATTCATCATCACTAAATTGAGAGTTAATGTTTATCAAACCATGTATGAAAATTGCGTAAGATTGTCAAATTAAAAAAGGGGGGAAACAAAACAGACTTGCTTATTTAATCTGGAAACGTTGAATGAATTATAAACTAATTACATCGTCCGTGGAGATTTTGTTTTCAGTCCCATTTGTACCTCAGACATTGAAAACAGATTTGAATTGGAAAGTTTTGGTTTTTACCAAATTTATAATATCTACTGAAACATTTACTATGATTAAAATAACATTCCACTACTTCCACCAAATCTGCCCGTCCTCTAAATATAAGTACACCGTTTCAAGTTCTGTGCTTAAATACTCAATTGTCTGCTACTTTGTGACGCTCCTACTACATTTCAGATGCAAATGTTGTACTTTTTACAACACTGTATACATTTGACAGCTGTAGTTACTCTGTACTTTTCAGATCAAGATTTCACATAAAAATATATTGATTAGTTTATACAATATTAAACTATCCAAGAGTATATTAAGTAATTAACAGTAGCTTTACCTCCACAGATTATGAATGCAGGACTTGTACTTGTATAATTGTTACTTTTAATTAAGTCAAATATCTGAATAATTCTACTACTGCTATAAATACAGTATATATACACTACATATTGTAGTATAGTGTTATGGGATCATTTACTGTATATCAAATAATGCTAGCATGCAGCTCTATATATACCTGCTAGCAATTACATTTAATACCCTGAGGAAAAAACACTTGTATTTGATGTGTGATTTAAGATGGAACACACTTAGCCAAATAGCAAATACAAAGCAGGCAGACCTACTTATTGAACAGTGTACAAATAACTGCAATGTGACAATAACAGGCATAAAGCGGACAGGGCCACTGCTTAGGGTTCAGGTGTATGGACTTTGTGTTGTACAGTGTTCCGTTTTTTTTACTTTTAGAGACTAAATAATGTTGTATTAAGTTGTTTTTTGGTTTGAAGTTCACTGTTGTTCGCTGGTTATTTCATGACCTGAATTCTTCCATGAAGGCATGTGAGACATTAGCTGCCATCTCGCCTTGTAATCCAGTTGTGTTTTTACAGGTGGGCTAATTCTCTCCTTGCCAAGTATGGTGAAAACCCCCAGTGGGAAAAAAAAAAAGAAAAAAAAGGTAATAAGAGCCCACTTGTTAGTTTAGCCAATAGTCAGTTTTACCATAATCTCTGACCTAATTTCAAGGATTTGGACAAATGCAAGGGTGTTACCGATGGCACAATCTCATAAAGTAGCAGATGGTGAGACAAGAAGGCCTGGAACATTCTTATAACCGGTATTTGGAAATGATAATGGAAAGGGATTGGCAAAATGTAAACAAGGTCAGAAAGAGTGTAATGGGGGTTAAATTACCTGACTGATATTGCTTATAAAACCAACAATACAACACCGTCTGTAAAATATTTTTCATAACAACTGTTGTGTGACTACTTGTAGTGGATCTCATGACCTTGCTGATGTAACCAGAAAAGCAAGATTGCTTTCAACCGGCAGACCACGATCGGAGCTGCTATCAGGTCATCACACAGCAAAACCAGATGAGATGAGCATCCAGCCTACCTTGGCAGTAAAACTGCCTATAAAATATTTTTGGCAATATAACTAATAACTAATTTGAGAGAAAAAAGTAGGAACAGCTCGAAAAAAACGGGTTGAATATGAATGATTTTTTTTTTTTTTTTTTTTTTTTACTAAATCCACAATAAGACCATGGAGCCCTTTTTGACATGCAAGGAATTTGCCTTTCAGCTCAAAACGATGAATCTAGTGACGCAACACAAACCACAGTCGTACGTTTGCATGAAAGTCAGCAAACTCCTTTCAGCCTGGTGAGTTTAGAAAGTTTGGCTTCCCTTTCATAAGCACAGATAAATCTCTCCTTTATGAAACAAGTCAAATGTTTGCGGCAAGTTTTTAACGCCAGGCACTTTGATCAATCGGCGTACACCTTAAATCAGTGGTTACGTGCTCATCTGATTATTGAGCTGTTGACCCACTAAAGGTCAGTTGAGTTATTTTCCTTCATGCCACAGAGTTAGGACTACGTTAGCTTTTATCTTTGTCCTCACGGAATGAATACACTGCAGTATTATCATACAATAACCTGTACGTTCTTGTTCTCACCTCATTTTCCTCTCTCATGCCGTCTATGAGCTCCATCACCTTAATAAAGTGGTTGCAGCGAAGGGAGTGATCAACAACATGTGTAGGAAGCGCTTTGTGCTGCCAGTGTCTCCATTCCCACAAAGATAGCTCTCTGGACGGTGGGCCGCTTTTGGAAACTTCCTCCTATTGGACATGAAATGACATCATAATAGGTGTTAGTAAGAGAGTTAGAATTTATTCAAAGCCCTTAATAAAAGAAAGTGACAAGGTTCATAAAGGACAAATGAATGATAATTAAATAAACCTGAGGTGGTAGATCGCTGGGTATGGACATGAAATGGGACTGTTTCAGAGTTGGATGAGCTTCATCTCCCTCCAGCTTCATAGTGGACTCCCAGAGGGAATATTCAGTACTGCTCAGAAACCCGTCTGACGTCGCGCTGCCCTGCCGAACTGCCACATTAGACAAGCACAAAACTCAGAAACCCATGTCCAGTATCCCACATCAAGGATTTTTTGTCTAAAATCACCCCCTGCCTTATCACTCACTCAGATTTTGAGGGTGGATGAGTGAGGCCCGTCCCTCAGAGTGGGACCGTCGACCCCTGACAGACCGCCTGTTGCTCTCCCGATGGTCAAACTGGCCACAGGTAATGTGCATCTTATGCAGGGTGGGGTTCACTCCCTCGGGCAGCATGCGGGGACTGTTGGGGTACATGTGGAACCCGCTTCTGTTGCCGATAATGGACTTGTCCACGCTGCGCTTGTTGCTCTGGCTCTGGTTGTACGTCTGAGGAAAACAAAAGGTTAAAAGTTTAGCACAAGTGACTTGGTGGACCTGTGTGGGGTTATGTGCATGAAGAACATGCAACGTTTAATTCAAGGATCCACGGCTCATTTCGTTTTGCTTTTGTAGACTCAAAACACTCACCCTCTCCTCACGTCCCTCAGCCAGGATGACAACAATCCGTCCCTGCCGCTTGCGTCCAGTACGTCCCATTCGCTGCACCAGGCGGATGGGATTCTTCTGTGCATCGAAGCAAACAATGAGGTCCACCTCTCCGATGTCCAACCCCTCCTCCCCGACACAGGTTGACACCAGTGTGTTGAAGCCTCCCTGACGGAACCTGGACACCACCTGGAACACAAGCGAACAAAGCTAAATAGTTATAAGATCTGGCCTGTTTGATGTGTTTACAGGACACAATGTGATGTACATTTACATTGAAGTACCATTCCTGCATTTATTTAGAGGAAATGGCATAAACTGTCTGCAGAGACATTTCAATGCTGAGCAAGCAGGAGTGAAGTTAATGCAGCAGTCACAGCCATTTTTATTTAGCCACAAATGAGAGCATTCAACTTGAAAATGGAATTATTCATTGGAAAATATAATGGTATGGTTGACACAGCCAGATATTTAACTTGATGTAGGTTTTTAATAAGTAGAATGTTGCCACCATATTATGTTTTTAGTCACTTTACCTCCAGTTGTTCCTTTTGGGTGAAGCCTTTGACTCCCTTCCCGGCTGAAGCTTGGCCCATAAAGGTCATGACCCTTATCAGCGGAGCATGGTGGTTCAACATGTCTGCGATCTCCTGTACGCTCTCACGAAACGATGAAAAGATCATCACACGCGTGCTCACTTCCTGAGGACCTGGACATTCATAAGACAAAGAAGAAACAGGCCGATTCAAAATTACTTCAATAACCATGAGCCGGATTCTTAAGCCGGTTTGACTCAGATGCTGGAATGCTTTGTTCTGTGATCCTTTCCAAATGTATTATGCTAAGTGTAAACATAGCCTCATCGAAAATATGTGTTCCTTTTGCTCCAGGTTGAAAAAACATTGTTTTTGTTATTTATTTACTGCAAACATCACACGATAAAACTCTACTGTTGAATGCTTAATGTAAGCATAACAACAAGCTTAAACTGCTTTAACACAGTGCCAGGTGCCTTCTCTTTGCTGTGGATTTAAACTTTAACCCAAAACCAGTATTGCATGTATGAGTCACAGCATAGCACTGCTATAATAAGTAAATCACCGTCATTGTCTGCTGAATTCTCAGCCCACCGTGTGAAATGCTGCAGCACCACCTCATCCAGTTTCTTCAGTTTGGGGTGACTGTAAATGAATGGCTCATCTGGACCTAGAAGTATTAATCATAGAGGATGTTAGTCAGATGCTGTTCGCATTCCCTGCTATATCTTAAAGGAATAAATTGAAGCGGGGTTGTATGAGGTACTTATCCATACTCAGGTAGTCGACGCGCACCAGTTTGAAGAAACAGACAGGAGTTACGGCACAGAAGTAAAGAAAAGTACTGCTGTGGACGGGGGCATCAGCAAAACATTATTTAGCCACACAAAAAAAATAAAAAAATCAATATCAGTGTACACTATACTTGGACCATTTTCACCACTTTACTTTGCCGTCAGACAGTCCTTTTGGATCGGAAACTGAGCCGTTATCTATGCTCTCTGCAAAGCCACCAGACTCCCAAAAACAGTCATTTTACCTTGCCCGAAAACAGAAGTTGCTGGTCTACCGCTGCCTCGATCGGTTAGTTTGTTTGTGTTATTGTGTGACTTTGGTTAGTTCGAATTCGCCAAAGTCACACAATAACACAAACAAACTAACAGTAGATCAGCAACTCCCAGGTTCTGCGATGTAAAATGATTCGTCAATGGAGGGGCTGTGAAGAGAGCTTAGATGGCAACTTCAGTTCCCCGTCGGAAAGGGCAGTCTGACATAAAGCGGTGAAAATATTCTAAATATAGCGTACACTTAAACTGATATTGATATATATGTATATATCTTTTTTATTTTTTTAGGTGGGCCTATTGTTTAGGTGGCTAAAATACATTTTGCAGCTGTCCCAGTCCACAGCAGTACATAGCATCCGTATCTTGTGTCCGTTTCTCCAAACTTGGGCCCGTGTCGACCACCATCTACTGTTGGTAATACACTGACTAAGTACCCCATTCAACCCCACTTCAAAACATCCAAATGATCCCCTTTAAAGTAACTTTATAGCTGCACAATTCAAGAACTTCCAATCAAAATGGCTCATTGAACTACATAAGGAGGCTCAGAAATGTGACTGGTGTGGTATGAAGCACTCAGGTACCAGCAGATGGCTTCACAAACATTGCTTCCATCTCATGGTAAAGGTCCACGAAGGTGGGAGTCCTCTGCAGCTCATTTCTGGCCCTGGACATCTCTGAACCAAACAAAGCATGAAGAAGTGTTCATATCAGACATCATACACAGACATTACACATTATCGAGTGTAAATACACCCAGGGTGCACTGATCAATCTGGGGTCTGTCTCTGAAAAAAGTGCAACAAAAGGCTAGGTAAGGCAGTTTTATTTCTAAAGCGCGTTTCACACAGAGGGAGGTTCGAGGTGCTGTACAGAGAAGTTAAAATGACACTTATGCTTATAAAAAATACACTGACCTCTGGATCCGTCCATGATTCCCTGGACGTAAAAGAAGAGCGATCGGAGCCCCATCTGCATCAGCAGCTCGTAGCCATGGTACAGGCTGATGCAAAGGGCAAAGTCGCCCTCCAGCATTCCCTGCTGTGGACTCTGTAGAGAGCAGGAGCGCATGTCAGTCCATAAAACTATTGTGTTGGTAGGAATTTCATTGAAAAAAAGTTGTTAAAAAAAAAACAAAAAACTTTACACTGCTTGTACTGTATTCCAAAATAAATTCATGCATAATTGTCATTTGCAAATAAAATGGTAATTAAAGTAAAACACTCTATTAAGGTTTATTCTAAAACATTATTTAAATTGTATATACTGTACTACATAATAAAAACGTTGATGCTTATAGGGAATATCTAAACTTGGACATCCATCAATTTGTTTTGTAGCGAAAGCATTTCAGCAAGCAAGCTAAAGCCAACAGTCACTAGATTACATACACATTACATTACCTTCATCTTTAAGCATTTTTACTAACTGATTGGAGGTTTAAAAAAAAAAAAGTATAATACTTATATTATTTACTGAAGTTGTTTAATTAAATTATATTTTATACTAATAACCTCTTTAATAAATGTTTACAGTTTCGGGGCTCCATACATCTTAAAACGGCGCACCGGTAAGTTCTGAAAGGCGGTGCATCATGTGAAAGTGAATACTAAAGCACACAGTATATGACACTATAGCAGCCAGAGATTCATAGAGCAGAGTCCGTGCCTTGAGGTTTGGCGGTGGGTTCTTGCGGAACTGGTCCCTCGCGAGGATGATCTGGTATTTGCTGAGAGACCGCAGATCTTTGAGTGCCATCACCCGGTTCCGGACTAGACGAGACATGAATTTGTCCAGCACCTAGCAGGAAGAGCAGACAGACAGACAGACAGACAGACAGGCACACACTTTGAGATACACAGGTGCTACCTCTATTGGTAAACAGACTTGCACAGACTAAATAAAGCTCCTACTTCAACAAAAGACACATAACACTAAAATGTGTTGGATTCATTCTTCCTCACGCCTTTTGTTTCCTTATAATGGGAGGAGAGATGGAAGTAGTTTGTCAGATGGACAATTTTAACAATATCTATTCATCCTCATTGCCGCAGATAATGGGATCCTGGGTTATTACGATTTCAATTTCAGTTGTGTGGAAGTGCTGCTCTAGAAACCTAACATGATAAAAGGCTTCTCTGAAAGAAGAATTGGCTGCTCTCTGGAATCAATTGGTAAAAAATATTAGATTTTTTTGAACAGATGAAAACCAATTTCATTGTTTTCATTTGTAGATAACGTGTGTTATGAAGGGGAAACAAAGCTTAATTATGATATGAGGTGCAAAGTAGGCCAAAAGATATTAGTAAGCACACATTTATACATATATTTCATGTTATTCATAATTTATAGTTACAGCCACTCTTCCATCTTCACTATGAACCAATAGTGGTAGAAGCAGCTTCACTGACCCTGCCAGTGTATTCTATGTTACATATGCAGACCTGGACAGTAACACAGGAACAACAAGTAATACAGCAACCATTGAATAGAACAGAATAAAGAATCTACTTTCCCATTCACATTTCTTTGTAATTAAGCTTTCCTCTTAAAGTGGACACTAAGCTGTGCACTGGTCCCATTTAAGATAAACATCAGCCTGCTTCTCTGAAGTGAAAAGTGAGTGTGCATTATAGAGCTTATAGGAACACAAAGCAAAAGGGTAAACAACAATCCTAATTTCCCTGACCTTTCAGAGAACATCAACAGCTATACCACCAAGACTTAAAAGTACTCGGATGAGAGTGAAAAGGAATGAAATCCTCATCTGGTCAGGATTGTGCTTCACCACATGGTGTGGCTCAAATTTATAAACATATCACTTTACAGGTGGTTGCTAAAGATCATTTACGAGACATTGAGGAACCAACTAAAGCCTGGTGAAGAAAACATTTAACAAACCCTAATTAACTTACATGATGCAGGGTCATTATTGAAAATATTGCAAAGTTTGTATTTTCGTTTATACAGTGTGGAGTGAGATTTTAGGGGTTTGGGGAAAAATAAAAAGTACAGCAAGGTTTAAATAAAATTTAAATAAAATTACTTTCAGGGCGTAAAACACAGGGAAATCATTCATGGAACTGTAATACTGAATGTTACAAAATGTTTAAAAACAATTACACAAAAGGCACTTACAGTCTGTGTATCAACATGCGTATCTCGTGAAGGTTCTTTATCGGTGACGCTATAGTTTTACAAAATGATTAAATCATAGTTGGAGCAGGTGTAGAAAATGATGGACCACTCATGGGGATGAGATGGAGGAGGAGGGTAAATTGCATAATGCAGGTATAAGGTAGCGCCGGGTATAGGAAAAGATACAGCAGATGGGTCGGAAAATACTGTAGGATGTAAGAGGTTCAGATAAAAAAGGGGAACTCAAGGCGACAAGGCTAAAAGCCTTCTCCAACCTTATCAGCGACAGATGCTACTAATGGCCAGAAAGGACCAGATTTTGACATTGTGATAACATTGTTGAAAAACATCCTGAAATGACACAAAGTCTGTCCGGAGGAGTTTACATATTGCTCATGTAGACAGAGAAATGCCCTCTTCCTTACACTTTTTTTTATTGGTCAATCATTTGGTATAGAAAGTGTCTAAAATAATGACAAATACCCATACCAAGCTACCAAGCCCAAAGCAATGTTTTAAGAAGTGTTACGGCTAAAACCATGTACATGATTTAAAACTTGCTGCTGTTTATCATACTTTGGTGGCAGCTAAATTACATTCCTGCAGAATAGTGAATGAAGGGGGACTGGAGTGGGAATACAACCTGGACAAGTTGCCAGTTAACCATATATACAAAGACAACAATTAATGCTCACGATTGCTCAAACTGGGCAACCTAACCTAATCAATCCAACAAATTAACATGCTAAACAAAGCTCCTAATTCCATATTAGAAGCAATGATATTTGTCAGCATGCTAGCGTGCAAAGCTTAGACAAAGTCTGACCAGGTCAAAGTCCGACGACGACTGTAGAGAGAATTAACCCTTTTAATTCAGATTAACATCGTGACCTTTTCTCTGGCACAGCCCTCAGGTCAACTCTACATATATTGCCTGTGGTATACATCCAAGAGGAACAAAGTGGTCTCTACATTGTTTTATCCATCCAACTCTTTTGTTTTCTGGTGTACAGTGTAATAATTAGTCTTAGTTAATGCATTTGTGAGTAAAAAAGACATTTACATGTATTTTTTACAAAAACTTTGACAATTTGTATGTGTGTGTATACTGTGCTGTACATGCTGTGTGGTTGCGAGTGTCGGAGAGAAGCGGACAGCATTGGGAGACAGGACCACAAGATGTTTACGAGGTAAAATCTCTCTCTCTAGTTAATTGAAAGGTGGAGCTTAACGAGGCAATGCGTACGCAGCGGTCAGGTCCAGATTATGAGATTACTCGGCACCAGATTAGTAAAGTTGTTGTTTTTTTGGGGGGAATGTGGAGTGTAATGACAGAAAGTGCACAAAGAAAACACTACAATTTGATTGTAACTGAAGTTTTTGCTTGTTTCCTGCACGTTGATTTGCACCTGTCTGATAGTTTTAGCTGAGGCTGCCTGCAACTAATTATTATATTATTATACATCATTGATTAAATTGCAGATATTTTTTGTCTATCAAAAGATTAATTGTTTAGTCAACAAAACAATGTAGCCTTATGGTAATAAAAGGATATATATATATATATATATATATATTTATATATATTTATTTTATTTTTATTTTTTTTATTATCAATTTTATCCTCTTACCATACCTGGCATTTTACTGTATAATGCATTAGAACATGTCAGATTTCGTGAAAACTACTTATATGAAGCAGAAAAGGTTATTGCTTTAAATAAAATAAAAACGGGAAGAAATCATTATTCTTTCCCTGGAAAAAGAAAATAAATAAAGAAATAAAGACAGTTAATTACCATGAACAATACCACAGAGAGGGGGGTACCATTTTGTTTTGGCCATGGTCTCATATGTTTACATTATCAATAATAGTGTATTACAGTTAAAATGATGATCATTGATTTTTAAAATGGCTTAATGTAACACATATACTTTAAGTTGTGGTCATGAATGAATACATTGAGAGTAAGGGTCTCATAAAAATAGTAAAACAAACATGGTTACAGCCAAAAGTGAATGGCAGATTTGGATTATTCCGAAGGCCAGTAAGATTATTAAAAAGAGGAGAGGATAGGAGGATGTGTGCCGGATCACAACATCGTCTACGGCTGCCTCACTGAGCATGCTCAGCAGGAGCCAACAGTTGATTGGTTGAGGGGCATGGAGCTAAGTGACGTGGTGAAACGCTGAAAAAGACAGTCTATATGCAGCTATTAATAACAAACCCTACACTAAACTGTAGGCTCACCCATGCATGTTGACAATGGAAGGAATTTATTGGTATGTGTGTCTGCATGGTAAAGAATTCCTTGCAATTGTGTAGGTAGAGGTCCACAGCCAGGCAAGGAGGAGCTATTAGTATTTTAGTGTGTGCGTGCGTCAGTGTATGTGTGCACACCTTTGCATGTGTGTATTTACATGGAGAATCCCCCACAGGCTGTAGAGGATTATATAATGTCCTCTCTACGTGCATGTTGAAGAGTGCAACATGGTGGTTGGCTGTCGCAGCAACACAGATCAGAGGAAATCCTGCTTAGTCTGTCCCCTAGCACACAAGTTGAAGTTTGTTTATTATCCTCACAAGGATACATGTTAGTTCCCCATCTGCCACAATGAAATGATGCATCTGACAAAAAAAACAAAAAATAAAATAATTAAACCGGAAATACAGCTTCTAGTACTAAAATATTTAATTTATTTGTCAAATAAAAACATTTGCTGCTATTATCTGTTTATAATTGTAAATGGAATGTCTTTGGGATTTGGTCAGACAAAAAATACTATTTGAAGATGTCAGCTTGTGCTCCGGAGACTTGTGATGGACATGTTTCACTATCTTCTTTAATCTCAACATGTGATCATTTTATCTAGAAAAATTACCCACAGAAGAATGTTCAATGAAAACAATCCTTAGTTGCAGCTCTACTGACTACAGCACAAAATAAATAAATAAGCACCTATACGCGCGGATAATAAGTCAATTAGGGAATGCACTTGGAAACTACTGCTAAAATGCTGTTCAAGATTATTGTTGCCATCTTCTGGGATTACTTTTTGATCATGAAATGTCTGTACCCGGGTGAGGGTCTCGGGTATTCAGCGTCGTGGGCAGCAGGGGGAGCAGGGGGGAGGAGAGGGAGCAGGGGGGAGGAGGGGGAGCAGGGGGGAGGAGCAGGAGGAGGAGGGGGGAGGAGCAGGAGGAGGAGGGGGGAGGAGGGGTTGTAGGAGCCCGCAGCGTCACGTGGTCAGACCTCGTCTCCTGTAAACATCGCATTCACCTCCGGCTACGGAGGGGGGAGCTCACTCTGCTCCGCGCAAGCGAGGGAGGCGGCTTCTTTCTTGGGTTACAGCGAATATAAAGTGAGCCCGACGAAGGGATATGGCTCGTTTAGGTCGGATATAAGCATGCGAATATGAGTAGGGCTAAATATGTCGAGAAAAGCTTCCTAGTGCCTGGTTTGTTTACCAGAAAGTAACGGCTGACACAATCTGGACCAGCAACACACCAAGGTCCGAAGACAAATCAGACACTTTAACGAAGCGTGAATTCAGCGGCGAGTGAGTTTAGCTTTTTTTTTATTTTTATTTCGAGGTGTTTTTCATCCGTAGGTACTTAGTCTTACGAGCAGAAATGGACCGAGGTGGCTGCCAAATGAATGGCGGTGGCGGTGGTGGTGGTGGTGACAGCGGGTCCGACCAAACCGGGATGATCACCCTGGAGGACCTGGAGTCTTTCACGGAAGACCAGGTGTCAGACTCGGGCAACGGCAGCCTCGAAGAAAGAGAAACCATGGAGGAAGACGAGCAGTCAGACCGACTGCTGCAATACTGGCAGGACGTCGCGAGGGGACACCAAGTGGAAGTTGCTCAAGGTAAACACATAATAATAATAAACACTGAGACAGCTCTTTGTTTCAACGTTAGCTTAAAAAAGACAAAACCCTGTATATACACACCAGGTACCTAATCACAGGGTTTAGCCCGGCCGTCAGTTAGAGCACTTTGGCTCAACTTCCTGAAGGCACCATGTTCATTGACCTAGTTTTCAATAAGACACAGATAAACCAGTTCCACCCAGGACATTACATCCCCTGTCCTTCAGGAAACTGTATAGTTATTAAAAACGTTAATGCAATAAATGCAAGGCCAAACTTTGAAACACAGACAAATAAGCGTATACACTTATAGCATGGAAACGGGTTGTGATGTAAATGGCCAAACTGTTACACAACAATAACAACAACACGAAGTTGTGGAATCATGGGACCTCTTGGATTTCAAGTTGGCTCCCAGAAAGATGAGAAATAGTAATTTAGTGGCTAGAAGTCTGCAAAGTGAGAAAACACTGCATTGAGGACTGCTCCTGGGGTTTTTCTGTAAGCCGTTCCATAACTCCACCGCAATAAAAAACTGTTTTGGGTCTATTGTGAATTGCGTGGAAATTCGGAGATCCACTCAGTGGGAACAATTGGGGAAAGTCCTCTGACACAAGCTGTTGCACAGAAAGCAAGATTATCTCAAGTACAGTTAGGTGTTGGGAATAAGCATGGACTTTACATGCAAGCTGGCATTTCTTAAGATCAGGAAATTAGTGTTCGTAAGACACAGCTTTTGCTCATATCCAGACTTACCGTGTTGTTATCAGGCATATAATAGCAAATACTGGTTCCATCTTGTTGGTTTAAATATTCCATTAGGCCAGTACAATCTCACAGACATTATAAAAATACAATAGTGGTATTACTGTAGGAATAGGGTCTGATACTAAAGCAGTAATAGTATAGTAATATTAGAATGTGCTGTATCTAGCAAGTTACAAGCGCAATAGAGAACAAATGGTAAAATAACATATTATACATTTATCTGGAATTTTGTGAGGTATACAAAATGCCCGGGTTGTCAAACAAAAAGAACACGCATCATTTTTGCACATGTATCGCCTCTCATGAAGTGAATGGTTTAATATGCGTCTGTAGTTCTCGCACATTTACTGGATTATGGAATCGCTGTAATTCGGCATCTGCTTTAAGATCATTTGAATGATTTTATTATTTCAAAAATTACGATGAAATAGGCAACAAAAAACAAAAAAAATCAAATCATCACAGTAACCGCATTGTTCAAAGCTGCAGCCAATGAAGAGCTGCTTTGTTTTGCTATCAAATGCAAAGGATAAAATAGGCTGTGATAAACACTGGCCGCTAACACGGTTATATGTAAAGAAACCGGAAAGTTTAGTTTTTACACATTTGATTTGATTGTCGTTGTGTTGTTTTTGTTTGGTTATATATATATATATATATATATATATATATATATTGTATGGTTCCACATACTTGGCCAATAAAGCTGAATGGGTTTTTATTTTATTTTTTAAGTTATTAAACTTATTGTAAGTCGCTCTGGAAAAAAGCATCAGCTAAATGAACTGTAATGTAATTAAATCAAATGTATACTCATTACTGCTTTTATTTCATTACTTCTTGAGATAAGTACCGTACAATACACCATTGGCTGTAAGACTGACCTGGAATTTGTAAGGTGAAGCTTAGTAAAAGATTACAACTTTTATCACCTTCGCACAATGACGGGCTCTATATTCACAAATCGTAATGTTTTCTTTACTGCTATAAAATGACCGTAGCTTCACAGGCAGAATGGGGCTCGAGTTATTTTGTTCTTTTTAATTGACTGGATTTGTAACTTTAGGTAAAAAGGTTGCTAATCTGAACACTACAACTTTCCCACATTTGAATGCTACAGTGTGTAATTAGAGAAAAGAAAAAAAGAAAGAATAGTTATTCCTTTGCCTGATGTACACGCTCAGGTGGATCTATCCTCAGCCCTGTGGCAGAGTTGTGATGTGTGGGTCCATATATTCATCATCTATTTCAAGTTGTCTGGAATGTGGTCTGGTCACTCAAGGGTGAACTGCTTTGCAAACCCTGAACTGAAGTGATGGCCTCCGACAGACCTTGACCTGACTTGAGCATGCAGATGAGCCGTCTCTCAGGCAGTCCTGTGGCAGCACAACAAGTGCAAACATGTATAGTCTACATTTTTTACTTTCTAATTTGCCTTTTGGCATTGTTGCATTTATTTTGAAGTGGTAACAACATTTTTTGACAGTTACAACTGCTTTATTGTAAGTGTTTGTTTTGAAAACACAAACAAAAAAGGGGGAAACAACAGATTTCAGTCACTCATATTTAAATGGGCTCATCTCCAAAAGACACTTTTTGGGGAAAACCAGACCAATATTGTTCAAAAGTACCTGAATTACATATTAGTTTTTCTGTGACTTAAGATAGATTTTGTCAACTTGTAGCTTTAGGAGTCTGATTTTACAAGTCCAGACGTTGTGCTCAGCTGGAGACAACAACAGCAGGTACTTGGATACACAGACAAGAACAATGGACCCATTGAGATTAGCTGTTCAACAGTTTAATTCCTGCTTCAGTTATAAAATGCTATTATCACAACACACTTTAGAATTCATACTATCGCCTTGCAGGGCACAAAACATTAACAAAATGAACATCAAAGCCATCTTTAATAGTTCAACCTTTGTATGGTAAATACTTGTTAGTCTAGGCCATTGTTGTTAGACGTTTGAAAGGTTAAGAATAGAACAAGAAAAGTAGGAATTATTAGAGAAAAGTTAGAAAAAAGGAACCCAATTATGTTTAGAATTTTATTTTTATTTTTTTTTCTTCTCTTCCATCTCTTTGGGGTTCCTGACCACTAGTTGTGAACCAATGGTACGGCTATTTGTTATCTAATTGGGTGCCCACTTCTCTGTCTTCAGAACACACCACTAATTGAGGACTTGGTGTGAAATCACTTGCTGGGGTTTTCTGACTCAGGGGGGATTAGCTACCTTGCCTGTACTGGTACCGAGGTTGTGGCTGCTAAATCCAGGACTACAGTACTGTTACTAAGTCTAGTACAAGGCCACAGTAAACTCCTTTGCTCTAATTGGGATGGAGTAGGGGTGAAGTGGGAGTTCTGCTAGCGATTTACTAGCAGTTTCAGGGTTATTTGATTGGCTAACATTTGCTAATGCTACAACTTTAATTCCACTGTAGCTAGTTGTTTAAAAAAAAAAAAAAAAAAAAAAAGGTAAAACATGCCAATACCTTCATTGTTTAAAGGGTTTCCATAGCAAGACCCGTCTGTACCATTTGACATGTTTGACTCTTGTAGTACAACCTATTAGTACTGTATAAAAGCCCTTTTATAGACTGTGTGATTTTCATGCCTTCTCAGTCAAGCTCTTTGCTGAAAACAAAGACGATATTATTCGCAAAGGATATTCACAATGGCTCATTGCAGAGTAAAATGAGGTCAGAGGAGCAGAAATCATCAACTGATGTGGATGCACGAAGGGCTTTTAGCTTGTAAACAAGATGGAATTTATCGCTCCAAAGATTCAGGCCAAGAGGGCTCTCAAATGGCCATTGCATTGTGTGTTTTAGTGAACACCAAATGAAAAGTTAATAACAAAATGTACCTTGTTTTAGTCTCCCTTCATAAATATTGATAATAATAATAAGTGCCTTAGCACAACCAAGAAACTAAAAGCAAATTAAACATCAGTGTTCTATTGCCATATGAACCAAACCCTACTTAATTGCATGCTGATCCTTTTACCACGCTAATCTGACATTTGTCCATGCTTTTCCAACAGAATAATGAAAACAAGTATGAGCATGTTTCTGTGGTCTGTTCCCATCAATGCACGGTGCACAGGCCAGTCAACACATTAAAGGTTTCCTGCACTGGTTGGTTAAAGCACATTTAAACTTAATAAACTCAATAAAATGACACATATTGTGAGTCTTTTTTGACATTTGAAACTACTTCTACACACCTGTCTAACTGTTGTGCATTATGTTGCATTATTTTGTAACTTTACACATAAGAAAGCCACAGATAGACTGCACGCTCACCACTTACTATAGTGAGCTGGATTCTAACCTTATTTCTGGGTTTGCCACTGTTCCACTGGCCCCCTGCTGCACTACGTACAGTATGTTTTGGCAAAAAAGTGTCCCATCAATCTTTCTACAAAGATTAGACATTACATTAGGGTATTCTGCACTAAATCCATGTCTACTACTGCCGATAACATTTCCTGTGTATGTTTCTGACGTAGGAACAATGTAAAAATACATAGATATTGTATATTATATACAATTATTTATTAAAAGAAATAGGAATATGCATTGAGCACCCTGTTTGAAAAGAGGTGCTACTGATGGTCTGTAAGGAAAAGTCTGAACCCTATAGGAAGTGTAGTCGTTGAAAGCAGACTACAAACAGAATTTTTCAAAATGGTGTGACAAAAAAGATGGAAAAATCAACCTTGCTGACCAGAGGTTAGTGAAACAGCAGCCAGACTCAAAGTGGGACATACAGCCCTGCGCTGATTGGAAAGCTCAGGTACAAAAACAAGTGCATGTTGACTGTTCTGCGTCAACACTAAGCGGCTCTTGAGGTGCTGCCATAGAAACTGATGACTTTGCTTGTCCGTGCGTGCATTACGTGCCTGTATGTGTGGACAACCATGCAGCGGTTTAAGTGTGAGTGTTTTCTTACTTAGGACACACACATAAACTGGCAGGTAATATTTTATTGTCAAATGCCAAGCCACTCCTCCTAATCAGTGATTTACAGTGTAACATTGATTTCAAAAGGTCATGCTACACGAGTCTCATACTGCTTAGATGTCCACACCCACACAAAAAGACAGACAGACAGATGGACAGCTTTGTTGGTTGTCAAAGGATTGATCACCTAAATACCACAGATCCCTCTGACCCAGTTGTCCGCCATGATATTGATTGACAAAATGTGATTGAATTGGGTTCACCTTGAGTGACTTATAGTTGACAGTTCAACAATGGAACATAATGGCATTATTTGATTTGACAACATGGGCATCATTATATAAAAGAGTGTCCTGATGCTGTTGATGTTTAACACAGTGACAACTTAGTGGATGAGTTGCACCTATGGTCCACTCATAGTATTATGCAGCATGGTCCACACTACATTCAGTTTAAGCATTTGTAGCTAACATATTAACCTTATTTATAGCAGTTTGAATTCCTATGGTTGGATAAAAGTTGTCACCGAGTCACAGTTCGATAAGGGGGTAAACTACATTGTCGATACATAATATGCTGTTCTTCATGAAAGTTTTGGTAATAGGTGAAATATGCTCCAGTATTTCAAAAGCATTGGCTACTGCTGTAGTCCCTCACTGTTATTACTAGTCTAAATCTGGCCTTGGAAAGCTTTAGCCAGCATTCCCTCCATCAGCTCCAATGAACATTACTCTCTGCGACATCCTGGCACAGTACGCTGCCCATCTGGCAGCCTTTTTCTCACGACAAACTACCAGTACTGCTTGCCAATAGATCACTAGAAATGAGGATGTTTTTGTATGTATAATTTTCTGCCATTTTTGCATGACCAACTACGATTTAACGTAATCGATTATCAACATAGTTGGCGGTAAACTTCTGTTGGATCGACTAATCCTTGCCGCTCCAGTGTAGATATGATGCGAGTGGGAAACAGTTGTATGGAAGTATATGCACTATACTGTATGTACGCTGCTTTATTGTTGTACTACCGTTTAAACTAGTATTGTTTGTTTGTCTGTTGACAGAAATGGCAGAGCCCATTCAACAGCTAACCAGCAACAACCATGGACACAGTAGCAGAGAACACATCCCTTTTACTCTGCTCGCATGCAAAGACAAGGTATCCATCTGACTTTTACTACTTTGACCCTGTCTTTCTATACATTTTCATGTTCTATATAAAAATGGAAAAAGTGTCAAATTGGTCAGCCTCCCTGCGAGAGTATGGGTCACCTATTTATTTTTGACATAATGATCGTGTCATCCAATGCAATAAGACATTTAAACTCCTTAGGGGACCATATAAATAAAGAGGGCTAATTGGTTTAACTTGAGTCAATTAGTTCATTAATACTTGGCTGGAGACTTCGGTTAAACAAAGGACAATCATGGACCCTATATTTAGAGGGCTGCATGTTGCCGGCAAGCAGTAGGTCATACACCTGAGCTTCAGGGGTGACTTTGTATACAGTGTCTGAATAAAATGATCAAATTCAAATATATTTTAAGTAAAAACCAAAGTATTATTTTCACCACTGATTCATCTATATAAATAATAAGAAAAGTAATAACATATGAATTGGAAGCACTGCTATAACCCAACGTCGTTTGCTGGATATTTAACAGCAAGTGAAAGACAACACATTTTTTTACTGGCAGTCCAAAACTTAGCGATAAGTAAGGACAAAGATAACAATCATAGAAGATGCACCAGTGACATGATATTACACCCTTGTAAAATGTATTCCTTCCAAATAGAGTTTTAGAAATATGCAAGATACTGAACTCCAAATTGCTCCCGATGGCCAACGGTGTGCGAGTGCGTGTGAATGTTTATCACTACTGATGAGCATATGGCAGCCTCTGACTTTGTGTGAATGTGTGTGAATGCTGACATGTGTTGTAAAGCGCTTTGAGTGATCGCTAAGATTGGAAAAGCGCCATATTTCTGTCCATTTATTGTTATATTCTTCATTATAGCATTTAGTCCAAGCATTTGCCGACGTTCTCAATACAATCCAGTTATAATAGTATATAGAATAAGTATTTAAAGTCTTTCGGCATTTGTACTTTTTCAGTGTGGGGAGCTGCAGTACGAGAAACGCCACTACGAAAAAGGCCACTGGGCTTGTATAACAATGCACGAGGAAACCTATGAACAGAGCATCTGCTATGGTTTCATGAAGATAATGAGATACATCTGCCAGCAGAACTCCTCGGGTAAGTCCACGAGCAAGGGACCATTTCATATCAGGTTCTGGACTTTAAAATGTACCAGACTTCTCTTCATTTTCATTGGATGATGGTCATCTCAATATTTTATTCAAGCCAGCCGTACAGGTAATAATGACAATTGCCATTTTCCTTTACATCTCTAGGTGGCTACCTGGGCATGACGCTGCCCATCGTCACAGTGGTGCGCACAAATGAGAACCATTCTGTGATCTCCCGTGACGTCACGGTGGCGTATTTTCTTCCTGTTGAGCATCAGGCCCAGCCACCACGACCTCATGACAACGAGATCGCCATAGAGATGTGGCCTACCACTACTGTATATACAAGGTCAGTTGAGAATACAGGGCTGTCCTCGACTAAAGAAATTCCTAGTCCAATTTTATCAACTAATTAATTAGTTAATTAAAACTGAGTTTCTCCACAAAGAATCATGCAAGAGCACAAATTTAAATCTTGAGTTTACCAGAGATGTGCCCATAAGTTTCTTGGAAATATTCAGCATGAAAATAGGCATAAAATCAACAAAAGAAATGTTGACTAAGACAAAAACGAGCAATTAGTCTTAATAATGAATAAAAAGTACACTTGTGCTTTTCTTAAAAATACTCCCTCTTCTTGTTAGCACTGACAGCTAACAACGATTGTTTATAATAATTGATCAAGGCAGAATTAATGCTTGGCCTGTTTTTTCTGCTTGGCTCATGGAAATGTGATGCCTCATACTCATGCACCACTCCCTTCTTCTTCCAGGGCCTTCACTGGTCCCACCAATGAAGTGACCATCGTTCATCAGATCAATGCCATGGCTGAGCAGCTAGACTACCTTGGTGAGTGCATAAACGACTCGTTCATCGTGGCCGGCTACACCAACCCTGCTCACAACAACCGTCAGAATGAGATCTGGTTCCTAGAGCGACACTGAGGGGACGAGAAGATTAAGCGTCATCTTATCTGTGACCCTTGAGCCTCATAAAAACTCCCTCAACACTGCCGCAGCTCAGCTACAGCCTCAGGTGCAACCCAGTCTTTAGTCGCCACCTCTACCTGAAATGACCACCAGCCCAGCACACTCCAGACCAGTTGGGGCCAGAAAAGAAAACTCTGCCCTTTCTCTACCCTCAGTGAATTTTCATTCATGTAAATAGATCCCCCATTTCACCCGTAAGAGCTGAACCAAACCACTGCCACAGTCTTCATGGACACAACCCAGATATTAAAGGTGAAGCATAGCATTCAACCCCTGCTCTTACATTGAGGTGGCAAAAAACAAAAAACCTTTCCTAAGCACGGTGCCCTCTAGTTGAAAGTTAAAATAGCTTTAACTCTTAGGCGCTCTGTGAACACATGCAACAGCCCGTCTTTCCACAGCAGAAGCAGGTTCCCAGTGGACATGCAGCCTTATCATGCTCCCTTTCTGTTTGTCGCACAGCTACACCATCTTGTCATGTGGGGTGAAAGTCAATGCAGGACAGACACACAAAAGAAAAAATGTCCCTGTCATTCTCCGGCTTGCTGAGGTGATTTCAACTCCATCACTGTTGATTTGCGGTTTCTTTTATCTCTGTACTACATAATTCACAAGAGGTTACTGAACAGTTATATTGTTTTATCAGTAAGTGCAATATTTACCAGATAACCAACCATTAACAAGCCAGTTATTACAGCTGCCGGGCCACTAACCTGACCCAATCTAAGGTTACGTTAAGCCGTTGGTATGGTGGGTTGGGAGGGGCATCTGCAACATGCAACTCAACCCGATGGACAACATCCAGACCTGAACTGGAGGCTTCAACCATTAATAAGCTCAACACAACGGGTGACACTAATTTAGAAAAACAAACACATATGAACATAACTTGTTTGTCTGTGTTTGTGCATGAATGTACAGCTACAGGGAGGGTAAAAACAAATGACACACTTCTACAAACCAAACACTGAAAAACTGATATTACAGCTGAATGACAATCAAAGTACTTATATATCATATACACCGATCTCTCGAAGGAAATGATGCAAGCTAATGCATTCCTCGTTTCAAACGCATAGGAATAGTTAATATGTACCTCTTTTTCATGCTCTTTCTACTTGCTACTCTGTGTCAATGTTAGTGATTACGCATTCACTGCTGAATTGCAAACACCACTGCTGCTGCTGCTGAGTAGAGACAATGCAACCAAGAAAAGATATAGAGTGCAGAGTGCATCTTTACTGTGATTATAC
Organism: Bovichtus diacanthus; assembly: GCA_943590825.1. Classification (NCBI taxonomy): domain Eukaryota; kingdom Metazoa; phylum Chordata; class Actinopteri; order Perciformes; family Bovichtidae; genus Bovichtus; species Bovichtus diacanthus. The sequence continues at coordinate 7,679,412 of CALSBV010012130.1, forward strand.
TCTTTATGTTAAATAGAAGCTAAATTTTGTTTTAGTTGAAACTGTTTAATGTTCAATTACCAATCTAAGGAGAGTATATAAATTCAGAGTGAAAGAAGTATGTACATTTATCTTCACTATATTTTTTAAATTAAAAACAGACTAATTTAATTAAACATAAACAAAGTGATGCACAGCAAACCAGCTACACCTAGAGTTCACAGTAATATAGGAATGTTTCTGCTTAGGAAATTTACATTTACTGCTTGGGTGCCAGTGAAATAAAACTGGAAGTGAACTAGCCAAATCATCACTGTGTGATATACCAGGACAGGCATCCTATGAAATGCTTGCACGGAAAGTTATTGAGGCCTATTAAATGTGTGTAAAATTGAAAGTGAAATTCATCTGAAATTGTGAGGAGATTGGTTTCATCTTATTTAATCCACATAAAAATGTAAAACAAAGATATTGACAGTTAAGAAAGTTAGTATTGGGTTGAGAAGGTTGCCCAGTCTTAAAGTCAAGCAGTTTGGTTGACATCAAGACATCCAAAGAATATATTTAGCATTAAATGATTGTAAAGTTGACTTGCAAAGCCATGATATATGTGGGTGGGTTTCCCTTTAAGAGCCTGGTTATATGGGAACATCAAGTGTGAGTTTTTCCTTTCTTTTTTTGCTTATTGTTTTAGTGTTTTGCAAAAGTGTGCTGTACTGTGAAAATTCAAGTGCAACAGCAAAAGCTACTGTGGTTTTCTTTGTTCAATAAAAACGTGCTTGTCTCCTGTCTTTTGAAATGTACGGTGAGGGTGAATTTTATTGGGCTTACGCAATACACAAGTTCTACATAATTCTGGGAGTATTACTGCAGAAATGTGTTTCAATAAATGATGTTAGGTCATATGCAGAGGTACAGATGAGCTCATAATAAACCTCTAAACTGATGGCATTTTATCATTCTCATCCTACAAATTCAATTATTGGGAAAGAGCAAAAGTAACATCTCTTCAAAGTCTATTGCTTAATATGCATGTGGAATGCCACTAACACTTAATCCCTAAATTACACCATCAGTTTCCGTTCCAACACAACACAGGGTGTAAAACTTTAGGATGGTATCTCAGGACTGGCTTGGACACGGTGGCCTAGACGTTCACTGACATTACATGCGTTGTCTATAACACGCTCAAAAAAAAACCACGCTCAATCTAAATCCCGATGCCGAGAGAGAGGCCACTTTAGTGGTTACAAGGACTGGTCTCTCTCTAGTGTCTCTGATTCAAAAAAATGGGCCAAAAGTTAAGGAAAAGCACTCAACTGAGCCCCAAAAACCTGTCTGCATGACTGGCTCATTTTTCTGATTTGCTCAACAATCATTAAATTCTGCCTGAATAACTGCAGTGATGCTCATTTTTACACCCGAGTGCAGTGTTTTCTCTATTTTGTGTCCCGTCTGGTCAAATTAAGGGAGGGCAGTGGGACATGGAGGTTAACAGGCAGGTTGCAGAGGGGGGGGGGGGGGAATATAAAGAGAAAATGAAAAATTTAAGTAAAAGTAATTAAAGAAAAAGCCAGATAAGCTCTATTATTGCAAATAATCCATAAAGGATCAGAAAAGCGGGGGGAAAAAGACACAAAAAGACCCAACAGAGCTAATGTACAACAGGTCGAAACTCCCAAATGCAGGTGTCACATTCCAGTTGTCCAGCCAGTCGAGACAGATGAAGTGTAGCTGCACATTTACAGTACAGTACACACAGACAGTGAGCCAACCCGTGACAAGGAGAGACAGCCCGTAGGGCCCGTTAATTATCGAGAACTGTTTAGTCCACCAGCACTGAAAGCCAGACCGCTGAGTATGGAAAGGATGTTGCTTTCAAGACGAATCAAATCAATTTAATATGAAATGACCCGGTATGAACCACACAGCCGGAGGAAAGATATGTGATGCTGAGAAAAGGATTACGGCTGAGGTTTTTCTACGGCGGGAGCAAGCAAAGAGTGACCACAAGGTGGGAGCAAAGCACCAAAATCCAAATGTTACACGCTCTACATAATGATGAAGCAAATATAAAACTAACTTTGTCTAAGTTTGAATGTGTTTGTCCGCCAGTGTGTTGGTGTATTTATTATTGTTATGTCACACGGACAATAAAGATGGCCTTACAAAGGGAATTAATATAATAGTTCAGTAGCTTTTGGTGTCAACAGGAAAGAAACGTTCCCTAAACTCTGACCGTTATGTCAGATGTTTATTAGTTTAGGGGTTTGTAAAGCTTTTTAAAAAGAACTTTTCATGCACTTTCTAGGTAACTAAACCAAAAATGTCCAGACTCTCGAAGCCTTTAAAATCTATAATTGTTACTATAAATGCAATTGCGAAAAATACATTTTACAGAATTATTTTATACCCACAGCAATTAATGTATCTTTGTCACTTTGTTTATTGCACCAGCTGTTCATATCAACTTTGATGTTGTATGTTTTGATGAGCTCCGGTCCGCTCCACATTGTTGTGCGAGACGCCAGAAACACAACAAACAATAATAATAATGACGGGATTGTTGCATTTTTAAATATTAAAAGGTGTTTGGCTTACAGGAGTGATTGTGTAGATAAATCCCCAGATTATGTTGCAAATCGAACATTTTTCAAGGAGAAATTTTGACATCAACCACATTCCTGACATTGAAAACATACCAGTTCAAATTAAACATTTACCAAACTTTCAAGACTTGGAAAAGGGAGGAGATTTACTAAATACGATGCTAAATGACTTGTGCCTACCTGCAGGTAGCGTGCCTGGTGAGCAGAGAGGGCCTCTCCCAGAGGAACCACCACTTTCTCCACACTGCGCTGGTGGGAATGGGCCTTGATGTCTGGGCTCTCTTCTGAACGCAGCTCAATGTGGGAGATGAGCAAATTAGAGATCACGGTCTGCACCGCCTGCATGGATGGAGTAATAGAGGAAAGGTGGGATCAGATTTTAGAACATTTTAATGGAGAATTGTTATTACTAGGTCACATTAGGCCAGAGAGACAAAAAAAAAAGATTTATAGGCACAGATACGATATATTGTTCTTACTTTTGTATCTCCCCCTGGAGTTGCACTAAGGGCCATGATGCGGAATTGCAGAGTCTGGCTGCCGAGCTGTCTGATTACCTGAGTAACAGGGAGAAGAGCAAGTACACAACATTGTTAAACATTTTTTGCCATAGTCTTAATATTTTACAAACTAAAAGTGTTAGAATGCAGTCTAACTCCACTCCAATTTGGAAGCAAATATTGTACTTTTTAATGCACTACATTTATTTGACAGATGTTATGTGACCTTGCAAATTCATTTTATCAATACAAAATCTAAATGTTGAAGAATTTTAGATTAAACTTCCCAGCAGTATATAAAGTAAATCAATGAGCTCCACCTTTACCAGCTGCAACATTAAAGTGGTGTACATATTAAAGTGTCAATAATTATCATTCTGAAATGGGCCTCTGCACAACAAGTTCTTTTACATTTTAGTACTTTGAGCACATTTTGATGCCAATACTTTTGTACTTTTACTTTACTAAGATTTTACAGATATTACAGAGATGGCTTTCTTGTTATACAGTTTTGTCACATCACCCAATTCCACTAAGACATAAACTAATAAAAGTGAATAAAGTTTTATACTGCTGCAACGGACTTCTTACAACGGCTTTTCAAGAGTGTTTGTTAATTAGATGGTAGATATTTTAAGTGGATTATCCCTGTAAAGTCACTTTATTGCAGGTTCACAAGCAGAATTAGACTTGACAAGTAAAATATAACCTAAATAAACTAAGTCAGCAGTGACATGTAACAGAATTTAATGACAAGCTGTGATAATTAGTGACATGTTTGTGTACCTGACAGTATGCATGGTTGCCCAGCGCCTTGTGGGCTTCATCGATCACCACGCACTTGATCTGCTTGGCAGGGCAGGTGTCTCTGGACAGATCGTTCACCATCACCTGAGGGGTGAGGAAGAAGACGCGCTTGGTCCTCCACACCTCCTGTCTGTGCTTTGCTGCTGTGCTGCCTGCGGAGAAGGAAACAGACTGCTTGTTAAAGATGACTAAAAGAAGAAAGATGGGCGTCATGGTTTTTGTGTCATGATTGTTACCTGTCAGCTCAGCCATGTGTGCCTGTGGGATCCCCATCACTTTATAACAGGCCTCGATCTGCTGTGCCACCAGAGGTTTGGTGGGAGCCATGAACACAATCTTCCCCGATGGATACCAGCGGTAGAAGTTGTACATAACCACAGAGGCTATAAACGTCTTTCCCAGACCAGTGGGAAGACACACCAGTGTGTTTTGAAACAGAGCAGCCTCTGACATCTTCAGCTGGTACTCTCTTATGGGATAGTTGGTGGGGTAAATCCATACCTTAGCTGAGGAGCTGTCAAAGCCAGGGAAGTCTGGATATATCTGCCCAGCTGAGGGTATGGGAGAGAGGGTAGTGCTCTCTGATCCTACAGGGTTGTCATATTGAAAAGTGTTTGCATTATCATGTTGGAGGCTCTTTTCAGCTTCATAAACAGCGACCACCATCAGATCATCGTCGTCAAAATCATCTCCATACGCAGGTTTAGGGTCTTCTGTCCTCACCCGGTCCTCTGTTGTGTTTGAAGACCCCTGGCCTATTTGAGCCCATAGAGGATTTTGAGGAGGGTATGTTGTAGCTACCTGCGCTGTGTTGCTTGGGGTTGTTTTGCGCCGTCCAGCGGCTTTCTTCGCATCTTTTTTCGGTTGAACAACTTTGTTTTGAGGGGCAGATGCACCCCAAGTCTGGAACAACGTCTTCTGATTTGAACCACTACTCATTTTTCATTAGTTGAGGTGGAAAACTTTGAGGGTAAAGTGCCATGTAACGAGCAGCAACATTGTGAACTGAATACTAGCCGATACACAAACACGGGGTCACTTCCGCCCACGTTTTACCATAATATAACACCACATACATACCGAAAGGTTTACTCCACCCGTCGTTTAGGACATTTAGGTATAGTTATAATTGTAAAAAAAAAACTAAAAAACAATCTGTTACGTATTGACGGCAATATAGCAAGCTAAGAGCTTAACCGTTACACGTATGGTTACATTTAACAAGGAGGCTTTTATTTTTTCAGTGTGACACCGGAACCAAATTAAAAGTGTGAGTTCATCTCCCGCTCTCCGTCATGTTACCATAGCAATGGACAGAAGCAAATGGGAGAAGATACTCACCTGTTTTCAGGTAACGATGTTATCTTATTAGCATACTTTCAAGCCGTAACGCACACAGTTGCGTCTTTATACCTGCAGTCATTCAAGTAATTCAAGTCGGGTGTTTTTGGCTAATTCGGGCTGTTTTGCTAACTCTGGAAAGCAGCTGCTAATAGTAGCTATTGTTGTTAGCATTGGTGTAACTACAGTTAGTTATGCAGGTCACGTTAGGCTACCAGTGACAAGTTGCTATAGTTACTGTAACGCTCGTGTCTTTGGTAGGCATCTGCACGTGGATACTTGGTGAGAAACGAATTGCGTCGAGCGCGAGAGGACTTTGAGGACATCGTGAACGAGATTGATGGAGGCTCGGCCCATGTAGAGTGGAGCGAGACGATCATCCCCACACCCCACTTCAGAGACACCGTCAGTAACTGTCCCTGTTGTGTAGGTTAATCATGTAGTCTCCGTGCTTTTCTCAGGCTGCTGCTTATGCAGAGGTGGAGGAAGAATTCAGATCCTTGACTTAGGTTAAAGTTCTAATAACACAGAAAATACTAATACTAATACTAATAAAAGTCCTGCATTCAAAATGTTACTTTCACTACAGGTAAATGTACTTGATCTATTACATGTGAAAAATGTCTCCTGTGACTGTTATTATATTATATATTATAACATTACATTATTATTATTATTATTATTATTATTATTATTATTATTACTATTACTACGGTAAACGCAAGTTTTTACTGTTTTAGGTGGTTGAGATGGGGTTAATTTTTTAAACAAGTTTGTATCAAACTGCAACCAATTATTATTTTCATTATGGATTAATCTGCTGATTATTTTCTCCATTAATTGATTGATTGTTTGGTTTGTAAAAATTGTGTGAAATGTTGTCACAATTACCCAGAGCCCTCTGAAATGTATTGGAGTAGAAGTAGAAAGTGGCATGTAAAGAAAAAACCCATGTAAAGTACAAGTATCTCACACTTTTACTCAAGTGCAGTACTTAATAAATGTACTTTGTTACATTCCACCTCTGCATTATTAGGATGGCCCATTTCTACGACGCAGCAGCTCTGCCAGCAAACCTTCAAATCCAGGACTAGTTGTCTGTGCCAGTCCCCAGAGCCCATCATCATCATCATCATTGTTGTCTTCGTCACAAGCACCCTTATCAGACGAGAGAGGAGGCGATTGTGTCCTACTGGAGAAGATAGAAGCAGAGAGAGATGATTCACAAACCGCAGGACGGGCCTCTCTTTCTAAGGACTATTTCCACAGCAGTAATGTTAGAGGGGATGAAGAGGGACACAAAGAAAGTACTGTGGGGGAGAAAGACGGAGACTCCTCCACTGTCTGGAGCAGCTTGGAGCTGGACAAGAACAATGGTCACTCTCACAAAGGTGAAAGTTGTGTACATAACAATAGCAGTCCCATATGCATTTTTGTTATAGATGAACCATTATCATAATTTGTGACTAATAATTGATGGATCAATTGTTGTTGGGTAAGCACTTCGAACAATATCAATCTTAAAAAAGACATTTAGTTGATTATGGAATAGCTGCCTTGGCTTGCTTCGAATAGATTGAAAACTACCAGTGGATTGACATTATTATTATCATTAGTTGTTTTTTTTAAGATTAGTTTTTGGGCTTTTTGCCTTTTTCTTAATGTTAGTATAGCTAAAAATAAACATGAAAGGGGGGAATGACTTGCAGCACCTATTATTAGTTTAACATTAATTATTAAAGACAGTGACCCGCTTCAAAAATGCTAAATAACTTCAAGAAAATTGTCTAAATGGGAACAATAGCATTGCATGCAAGTTCATTAATCTTACCATATTTGGAGTTTTTTTCACTTAAAAATAAGCAAAAAGAGAAGTATAAACCAAAAATAACCTCGACATACAGGGTTTATGTTAAATGTACATTTTGAGTTTTTGAAACAAAACAAAAACATCATGTATTTACCTACAGAATTTAGGCAAATTGGACTTTTGTATAAAACGCTTGTTGTACTGCAAACAGATCTGTCTCCTGTAGAATAAATGCATTATCGCTCATTTAGAATTTGCCATCCTTCCTTCAGGTCCCCGGGAGTACTGCTTGGCTCAGGAGGTGCCTTGTACCCCAGAGGCCTTGCGTCTCCATAGAAACACCCTGACCATGGAGCTGGTCTGGCTCCAACAGGCCATTGACAGCAGGAAAAAGGTAATACGGAGGAAAGGAGACATGTGGCGTTTCCATGCATTTATTCAGCAGTGGCAGTCTCCTGCTGTAAGAAAATTGCCTCTGCTGCAAGACAAAATATATTTAGTGACCCTTAAAATAAAGTCAGTAAATCGGGTCCAAGAAACATCAGTTCTAGAAGAAACGCCCACCTCATAGGTACACAGTAACATGTCCTGATGGCTGTAAATCAGCACAAATACTGAAGCTATGTACGACTGTAATGCTGCTTCTTAGCAACCTTTGCACCCGGACTGTGTACCAATTGAATCCCGTAATTTATCTTTTAACTAAATGAATGTCCGCATGAATCCCACATCTCTGCTCCCATGTAGCACCCTGCAGCTCCAGAGGGTGTAAAGGTGTCAAGATGTGGAGGAATGTGCACAAAGAACACTTAATGTAAACTGCAGCTGAACTCAGAGGAAGCAGGATTTACTCATGCATGGGAGTTGGCTCACCGGAGGTATAACTAGGCAGGAAAATGAACTTTTAATGATTGTTTTTCCCCTCTTTCTTCTCCTCTACAGTACTTGTCACTGAAGGATGGGCTGAGTGTTTCCTGACAGCGGAAGTAACCTGAACTGGACTTGATAATGTGGGACTGAAGGCCTGATTTCTGTCAACTGAACTCACTCAAGTGCCCTCTTTTTTAGGCTATTATTTTACACATCTACAAAGACACACAAATAATTAGTTTTCAGTGGTATTTATCATGTGTTTGATGGAATCTGTACATTGTGTATTTTTAAAAAAAGGAATAAATTGTATTTTTCTAGAAAGTCTTTTTTTTCCTGCTGTTGTTGCCACTGATATTCTCTCATAACATAAAATGTGAGCGGGAGAGGTAGTTACTATTGTGTAGGAAGAAGGTTCATGCAATGGAATTCAGGGCGGTCCCAGCCTCTAAACAAGTTGGTTGTGACTCACAGGAGCTCACATTTCCTATTTTGGATCACAATGAATGAGCCCTCACTCGTCACATTAGAAGTTTTCCTACAAATAATTACATGACTGTCTCCTATTAAGTTGCTGTTGTCTTTTAGTGTTAAGGTCATTAAAGAGCACCCACGGGAAGAAGCTTTTAAAGGCAAACAGATAAAGTAAAAATGTCATTGTCCTGCTCCTAAAATTGTATTTTTAAATGTCATGTTTAAAAGGTCACTTGAGACAATCCAGTAATGGTTTTATCACCTGCTGGTTGCTGCACTTGCTGGGTAATGCTAATATGCATGATATTTGGCAAATATTTTTTTTGTGGGGGGGGGGGGTACAGACAACTGGGCGTAGAGGTTATCTTATTGATTCAGCTTCCAACAACACAGCGATCCACCCATTCTCTCCTGCTCTGTCTGTCTCCTTTGTTGTGGTTGCTGCCGATGGTTTGGCCCACAAAGCCGGTCATTGCTGGCCACGCTGCCATAGCAACCAGGAAATACTCACCGCCGTCAGTGGAGTAGTGTGTGAATGTGTGTGTGTGTGTGTGTGTGTTAGGGGGATAGAGAGAGCAGAACGTGGCTGAGTGGGAGTCCAGACGGACCACAACAACACGAGGGACTGATTTTCACCTTTCGCCTTCAATTCTACCCGTTTCCTCGTTTCATCTTCCAGCAGGCTTGTGAGTGACTGACCAGTGTTTGTGTTAATGTGTGACCCAAAGAATGTGGTCTGTGAATTGTTCTGGCGTGTGACGGTGGTCAGTAAATGCCACTCTGGGCTTAGTGAGTGAAATCATATGCATGTGGAGGAGAATTTCTCTAGTGTCTGTGGACATTTAACAGCCTTTTTGAAATGTCACTGTGGACTCTCAGGAACAGCTGGCTCAGATGGCTGCCAGCACCGCAGCCACGACTCTCCTGCCTCCGGTGAAGAGCGTGATGGTGTATAAGAACGGTGACCCCTTCTACAGTGGACGGAGGTTCGTGGTCAACCAGCGACAGGTGGCAACCATGGAGGCCTTTCTGACTGAAGTGACACAGAGCGTCGGTGCTCCGCTTGCCGTCCGGACTCTGTACACCCCCAGGCAGGGCCACAAGGTCACAAACCTCCAGGATCTTCAGACGGGGGCGCAGTACGTTGCCGCTGGCTTTGAACGATTCAAGAAACTGGAGTGAGTACAACAAACATTTACTGTGCTGATATTAGGGATCATTTTAATCTACAGTTCCTCTAATAAGATGCGTTCTGTATATTTAGAATGAATCCGAACATACTTTTCTTTTCGGTGTTTGTAAAAGAGATTAAGTGTTTTTGGAAGGTTTTTCTTCATATCTGTTTGTTTGTTTTGTGCACAGTTACCTGAACGCAAGAACAAAAAAGCAGCCTGCTGGCCGTGAAGAAACCCAGGTAGGCTTTTACACTGTCATGTGGGCGGCTTGCTTTTAAGGCCACCAGCACAGTCCATCAGTGATTAACCCCAGTCTAACCAGAAAGAATGCACATCCAGGCCGCACTGTACTCAAATTAACTTTATCCATTTCACCTCCTGCCAAATCAAATATGAAAATGACTGCAGGATTTTCCTTGTCTAATATCAGACAGGAAAAAGTCTCAGCATTTCCCATTACATAGACAAGCTCACATTTGCCTGTAAGTGTGACGACACATTGTTGTGTTAGCATGAGTTAGATGAGGGTTACCCTTTGCGTTTATTGTCCCATTGATGTCACTGGTTGTCATGTAAATTACCGGAAACAATGTGCTAATGACTGTTCTGTCATTGACGAGTCAGTCAGGCGCCCTTTAAAGGCTCTCATATGACATTAGATTCAGTAATTACAGCTGGATATCTGTCAGAGATCAGAAATTCCCAGAGTATATCAGAGGTTATCTGAATGAATCTGTTCTCTTTAGCTTGTTTGCAGGGCACAGAGATGATGCTGGTCGTATTATGCAGGCAGAAGCTCTCTTAACATTCACCCGAAATGTATTTCAAATAAGTTCACATATGCTGACAAGCGCTTGCTTTGTATTCTGACCAGCTGGCAGGGATGACTGCTTGGTTTTTTCCGACGCTGAGTGTGCTCTCAGTCTTAAGCCGTCAGTGTTACTTTTCTGAAAAAACATAAAAGGAGCAGAGAGTAACTGTGTGTGCCTTGGGTGTCTGCCATTTGGAAAGCGAGAGCTCTTTGGTTTTAAAGTCTTACATGCCTTGTGTTGTGGTTGCTGTGGAGCAATGCGGGAAGTGTGTCCGTATCTTAGTTGTGTTTGATTCAGCTGGTGAAACAAAGAGTTATGCTTCCACGCGGTGTTATCAGGGCTATGAGCTTGCCTGGACAGGCCTAATGCCTTTATTCACCGCCCCGCGCCTCCTCCTCCGCTCGGAGACAATGTAAATGCAATAAACGTCTGCCCCCTTCAAAGTAAAAACAATAAGGGAAGATTATCAATGTCTGGTTTGTTCTGAGTTGATTGATTTAGTCCAGCTACGTTATCAGAGGCAGACACGGATATTGGCTTCAGATTTCATTGATATATGAGACGACATGGGTTCAGACTGTGAACGTGCCTTTGAAGAAGACTTGGAGTGACGTTAGTTTCATTGGCTGCAGCACTTGAGCCGACATGAGCAGGATAGTTAGTCGGTCATTACTCATTTCAGAAAACTTAAGATTTTACTGCGATGGATGTGCAGTGTAATTGATGTTGCAGGATATGGATGATGTAAAACTCATTTTTAATATCTCTGAGAAAATTACAAGATTATGATGTTTTGCAGTACAATGTATCTGATTTCCTGAATGTCTCCCGCAGGCCAAAGTAACCCAGAGGCCAAATGTTTCAGCCAAATGGAGGAAGTTTATACCTCTCCCGTGCATTATACAGTGAGTTGGACAAATTACATACAGACACACACACACACACATATCATGATTATTAGTCATGATAGATCTGATGACTTTCTTATAAGGAAATGGGTATCTTCCAAATTAGTTTTTAGTACAATTTCTCCTGTCAGTCGGACAGAGGTTCCCCTCAGGACGAATTGTAATAACTTTGGTTAATCTCAGACTATTCACTTAGCGCCCCAACATCAGATCAACGTTTTTATTTGTCCAGGGAAACAAAAAGAAGGACTTTTGCAATGAAAAAGACTGTTACTTTGGAAGATACCCCCTTGATTTCTCTAATTCAGACTGCAGAAATCTCATAGCTATGGCTGAATTTAGGAATGTAGTTTTCCACAGAACAAGGATATATATAGACAGGTATAGACAGGAGGAACAATAACTATTTCAGTGTATGTATGGGCATGTATCTAATCTATTAAGATAGAATCTAAGAAATGGGAAAGAAAACTCTATACTTTCTGTTCAGCGTTTTCCGTAACGGAGATTTCCTGTGTCCACCATTCCGATTCATCCTTCCTCGGAGCATGCAGCGGGACCTGGAGCAGATCCTGAGTCTGGTCACGGAGAAGGTCAGTTTACGAACCGGAGCTGTGCGCAGGTCAGTGACACTGACACACACTCACGTACACACACACTGTGCGGAATACTATTACAGTAATAGATATCCGGTAAAAAGAAATCTCCCTATAACCCCTGTGCTTAAACAGGTTGTGCTCTTTGGAAGGAGCGACCGTGTCCTCAGCTGTGGAGCTGGAGACTGGCCACTGCTATGTTGCCGTGGGAACCGAGAGGTTCAAGAAACTTCCATATGTGGAGCTGTTGGTTTCAAAAGCTACGGAAAGGTATTGTTGTGCAAGGTCCTCTGTTAGTGCGTGTAAAGATGTGTGTTAATGTGCATCTGCGCCGGCTGTTGTCAAATAAAATGATGATTGTCAGACTTTTATCTCTCAGATTTTTAGCATGACAAAGGTTTTCTTTATTTTGTAGATATTACCCAGGGCAGAGAAGGCTGTTAAGGAGAAATGAGGTACCTTCAGTTAATACATTTTCTCACCTTACGTTCATGTCTTAAAATACAGACTTTGCATTGTAACTCTGCATTAATTTGCAACATGCCAGGTGTGAGTGACAGCTGTCTTCTGTGTGTCTTGTGTGTTTCTCTCAGAACAGGAAAGCAGGAAGCGGCCCAGAAGACCAGTACAGTGACTCAGCCCTCCTCGACTCCCCAGAGGTACAAAACAATGCCAATGTCTTGTATTCACACTACAAGAGCTATTTAGGAGCCGGTAATTTGTTGATGTATTCTGCCTAACACATTCAATATACCAGTGAGACAAACAGAGAGTATTTTTATTTAGCCTATAAATAAAATGTTATTTATTCAGTTGCATCCCATGAATTTCAGTCAGATGGTCGGAGGGTGAAGTCGACAGGAGATGAAAGAGCAGCTCCAGCAGAGCAGAGGAGCAGGAGAGAGGGGGCAGATGGGACGTCTGCGTTCATCTCCAGGCCGGTCAAGATCCGCAACAGCAGAGGACAGCTGAGACCGCCACTCAGCAATGGATCTGGTTAGGAACCCCAACTCTATTTATCCAATCTTGAATCCAATTTTTTTTACATTTATATAGGAAAGTGCAGATCTCCACCAGGTGCATCTCCCAAACAAAAAAAAAAGAGATGAATCTCAGTGCCTTACAGTCAAGATGGTGGCAAAGACAACACAATTGTGCCTAACTTAAGTGGATCATAAAATATTGGTGATGGAATTAATCTTTAGATTCAAACTAATACTAAACTTTTGAGCCACAACAAAGGTTAAAATACAGCCTGCAACAGACCAGGTAAGGCTTGTTTTTAAAACCTAGCGGATTTCCGAACATGCTTTTTGCTACTGATGCAGTTGTTGATCGCTTGAGGCCCCTGAGGAGTGAGGAGTCACTGACGGTATTAAACAGCCAATAAAATAGTTCTTTTTTTCCAAAAATGTGAATCAGCCCAGTCCCCGAGAGGTTCTTGAGCATACAGTCATAAATGAGCACAAACAAGTGTTAGGCTGATGGGTCCAGTAGACGGACAGACAGACAGATACACACACACACGACCGAACACATGATAATAAGTATAATAAATGTTGTGTTCATCATTATAGCGGCAGCAGCTTTTTGATTTCTCTTTATTACAGTAAAGCCCAGTGTGTTTAAAAGAGCAGCAAGGAAGAGAAGAGAGGAGGTACAGGGTGCCGAGGAGGTGCATGAGGATGACAACACGGCTACGGAGCTTCCTGTTGACCAGGTCAGCCTTACCCAGTGTCCTTTTAGCCCTATAGCCACCGCAATAAATACATGCTGTAATAATACTGAAGGAGGTAAATGAATTGCTGAAAGTAGATGTTTAAAGGAGAGGTAAATCTAAATCCGTCTTTCATTTTCTATCTAAAGAGAGTTGCAGAAACAGTGGAGGACGAGGAACTAAACAACCAAAACGATCCTCTGCACAGCACACAGCAGGTAGGCAGGAATCAAACTATTTCTTTCATGTTCTATGTAAATTCTGCAGTTCTTCTTCACAGTGCACAGAAATTGAGGGTATCATTTAGAAAAGAGATGGATCCACGATGAGAAATTCATTTATGTGTGTATGCATTATGGTGGCTTGCTAGATTATAGTATACGCAGTCAACAGTTAAAATATGAGTAATGAATATGCGACACATATAATACTGTATTCTGCACGTGGGGGGAAAAAAAACACGTAAATCCTTATGTTTTTCTCAAGAGACATGCACACGTTATAGAGAGTGAACAGCACAATGGGAGAGAAGACCCGCACAAACACAATGGAAAGCAGGTACAGTATAGTGTATGTGAGTGGGTGGTTACTTTTATATTTATATAGATATATATCTATATCTATATGTGTGTCATGGTTTAGTTTTCTGTATAAAATGGTTCAGAATATGATATTTTTGCCCAATAGGCTCTGTCATCTGAACAAGATGGTGTGAAACAGACAGAAAATGATGCTCGGACTGAAATACTGGTACAACACAAACACTAGCAACAGCTTAAATTCAGTAGTACATGGACACAACATTTTTGTCAGCAATAAATGTGTCTCTCATTTCAAAAGGAGCCCGAGCGGAAGCAGACATCTTCAAAGGCGAGGCCTTCGTCGTCCACCCCTCAGGGACAGAACAGGGAAGAAAAGGCAAGTTTACGCAACGACCGGGTTCAACGATGCGTGCTTGATTGCTTTTTCTTTTACATCGTTTTAATGATTGTATTCTTTAAACAGGAGAGCCCACAAGACGCCTTGTTAACAGTAGAACAGAACCATCATCGGGAGGACTGGTGAGAGACGAGTTACATCAGAGGAGCCAGCGAATGTTTCTACGACGACCTAATGAATGAATGTTTAATTCAATCGGTAGTACTTTAACTGTGTTGATGAGACAAGCAACAACTTTAATGTATGTTACTTTCTTTTACAAAAAGTAAGTCAAGAATGTTAAAAGGCTGAGACAAAATAAGCACAACCACCCCAGGAGACAGACACTCCATCATAATCACACAGCGTCAATCCCTTTCTGATTATACGCTTCACAAAGTTGTTGTATTTGACAGCTGTTTATGATATTGTGTCCTACCTGTTTTACGGGGGATGATGGTGATGCAGATATTGTGTAGACGTTCAATGATGCAATTTATTCCATATACAACATGTACATAAGAGACAATATTTTTCGGACATTTTAAGCCTAAATGTATTTTTGATTAGCAGAAATCAGCGGTGGAGTTCATAACACGAAAAGTTGCGTTTTGCCAACAATTTATTATTAAGATATCAGCCTTACATAAGCTGGATAGATGCAACAACAACAACAAAGTCGTCTGTACAGTGTTTTGTGTCAATAAATACTGTGACAATAAAAAAAATATATATTACTATGTTGTTATTTCTAAAATCTGTACAACTTGTTCAGACATGTTTACAGAGCATACAACAGGGTAACTGACTTTTAAAACACAAAGAACTAATCTAACTCAGTAATACATCATGTATACGAGGCAGCAGGAAAAATAGGTAAATGAAAAACAGCAATTTGTCCTTTCCCGTGTCCTGCTCTTCCCCAAACACACCACAGCGGACAGAAGACAGCAGCAGTAAAATGTCCCTGTTAAACCAGAAGGTTAGACCTAAATCGGTCCATTTCAAACCCCAAGACTTATTTGTATGTGATCCCTATAGCATTTATGCAAATGCCAGTCACATGGCAGAGCAGCAGAGTACTTAAAAGTAAAAGTTAACACCCACCAACTTCTATGCAAACACCATAAATCTAGTCTAGTCTTGAGTTGAACCCTACATGAACCCGATTTCCCTGCGACTTGGCGTAAACGTTTCTGGACAGGACTTTTGAAGCTCACACAGAGTTCATTTAGGCACTATTCTCCCACCAGGACCGTTGCTCTGAAGAGTCGCAGTCTGAATCTAAATTGCCCCCTCTAGTCCTGCTCCAAATCTGCTTTGGCCGGCTTTCCTCCCCTGCTGAGGAATCACTTGAAGGTATAGGAGAAGTTATTTTAATCCTCGTCTCCGTTAGTGTGCAGCCTGGGTCATATTTTCCTTCCCAGTGTTATCAATAGAGCTTATAACGCACAGAGTGATGCCAGCCATGGTGAGGAACATTCCCGCGACAGCCTCTGCAGAGAGTTAGATGTGAGGGGGAGGATATGAAAGAAAATGAAAAGTGAAAAAAAACACACATATTAAAAAAGACAGAAAACAACCAGTACAGTATGTTTCAAGGAGAGGAGAAAGGCAGAGGAGGGGATTAACTGCTCCATAATGCATTGGCATGCCAGTCAAGTACTGTTGAGCAAAATGTCCTTGTGTCTTGCTTACGTAACGTCTCTGAACGAGTTCCCAAGCCAAATGTTTGATCCTAAAGCTCGTAGCATCCCAGATACTGTGTCAGTATCACTCGCTGAGGGACTGCCCTGGTGCTGAAAAGCCAGCTAGTGTATGAAAATGAGTCACTTACGTTTGCCACCAAACTCTTCACCCAGTAACTTGCCAGTGAGCAGAGTGCAAAGGAAGGTGAGAGAGTTGGCCACAGGAACAGCAAGCGATATCTCTGGATAAGAGAAGTGGAGAAAACTGGATATAATATTCTGCTACCAAATAAACATGCAAACCCTCCGAGTACTGCGATACATAGATGATGCAAACCTCTGTACCAATAGGAAAATGACCTGAAGAGTTGCCAATATGTACCTGTACTATTAGTTCCAATGAGACCCATTTTTTTAAATTATTGGATATATATTGTTTGACTAATATTAGAATATATTCAATTTTGTTTTTTTAAATAGAAAGAAATATCGTTTTTTTTTTTTTTTTTATAAATAAATGAATCTATACATTATATTTTTAGGAAAATCCTACTCATTGTGCCTTTAAAAGCTGCACAAGTTCTGACAAGCAGGATGTTTCTTGCAACGTGGTGTGGGGTCAGTTTACTGTTTCAGGTATTGATATTATCGTGCATGCTGACTCACCGTCACACAGTCATGGACGGCATACTCGTTACCTCACACAGAACTGAGCCATTGTTATTGTTATTCCTAGAACAACTGTGCTTTTCTACACGTCTGCTGTGAAACAGACCTACTGCTCATAACAGAAGAGTGCGGTGCACGATGGTAACCTCTGACTATCTCCTGCAATGATGATTAATGATGGTATTTGTTTTAGAGAGGCGTGCAGAACGTGGAGGTATTACATTACATTTTAGCAGTAGCTTATAAAACATGTTTATTAGTTTATCTCAGAAAGAGAGTTGACATTCTAAAAAAAATGCCTCTCTGTTAAAAAAAGATATTCAACGTAATATGTCTGACTTCTGGGTGGGCAGGCAGGAAATACACCCGAGCATATGGGCAGAGAGAGCGTCGGCACAGCAGACACGTTGGCTCGTCGTAGCAGGAAAAGCACAGGTGTGATTAATAACATTAATGATGATTGCATTGCATTTCCAGGCTTCCAGTATTGTGCATGCCAGCTCACTGAGATGATTTACTGGCACACTTAAATGGAACTACTAAGCCATCATTACTGTTATTAACCACACCTGTAGTCTTTAAAATATCATCTGGGAACAAGGTCATTGTCCCTTTTAAGAGCTGCCAGTGACGCTGTTAGTTTTGAAGAGTGTGTGTCTCACCTGTGGTGGAAAGTGTGTAATAGTAGACCAAAGAGCCACTCTGGTTCAGGAGAAATGGGACAAGGTACTGTGGAGCAACACAAGGAAGAAGGTGCAATTGAACTAATTGCACGGGAAAGTAATTAAGTGGCAAACACAGAACTGATCTCAGGATTTACCTTGAGGTTTAGGAAAAGAAACTTGACCTCAGCCAGTATCTGGGAGACTCTGTTGTTGTGCTGGACGTTTTCTATCCCCTCTGTGCCTCTCTTCAGGAAAGGGTTGGTGCAGCCCCACAGCACGGACACCAGCAGGAGGCTCAGGAGCTCCACTGCAACACAGAGACATAACATACCATCACTTTATATCCTGCTCAGATATATATGCTTCTAGTGTTGTTAACTCGTGTGTAACAAGCACCAAATCACGATAAAACATAAGAACAGTGCAGTTAGTGCCTGAGCTGGTCACATTTAGCTTGACGTTACTTCCCTAGCATTGTCGCTAAGAAGTTAGCTGTGTCTGGGTCAGTCCTGTGTTATTCGTGCTAAAGAGGAAGCGGATACTTAGAATATATATTCAGTCTCGAAATACAAAAGACAATGTTGGAAAATATCGTGATTAGAGAGAATGAATGTGCTTGTTAGACACTCACCTACGGTCACCATCGTAATGTAAACATTCACGGACTGTCGAGTCGCATTCAAGACTTCTTCAGCTGTTCGTGAACATTACTTAAATAGCCACATTAATACAAATGTAAACATATTTATTCAGTTGGGTTATTTAGGACTAAAAATGAATTAAAAGAAGCAGCGTAGGGTTTTTAATGACGACGGTCTCATTCGTGAACTGAAACAGTTTGCAACATTTCTTGGCTTCTTGAATGTCGATTTTATATTTCTTCAATGTTGTGGTACCGAAAGGTAGCAGCTGAGGGCGCAATAACGAGCAATAACTCAGCATCATACTTAGGATCATGTAACAGTCACCTTACTCTTTTCTTTTATTGTATATTCCTTTGCCTTTAAGGTTTCAAGTGATTTTAAACTTCCCAATTTCATAGAATGTTGTCCTCTGTACAAATGACGCTTCATTTTACCAAACAGGTCGGCCACAATTAGAAATATTACATTTTATTTTCCTCTCATTTCATGTAAAGAACCACAAACAATACAAACACAGGGAACAATGGAAATAAAGTGCAAAATCCTTTGCAGTCAAACTAAAAAGGATTCACATCAGCATGTTTGGCTGACACTCTCATGTCTCACAAAATATCTCTGTGGTCTCTTTGTGATACAAGGTACAAAAAAAATACAGACAAAAAACAAATCTGTGATTAAAAGACAAAGTCAATATAATGCAAGGTTAAACAAATTTAATAAGCAATATTGTTGGTAAATCAAAATAAACCTGCACATTTTCCTGAAACATACTAGTATCCATTACACAATGAGTTAGCTTCTCTCATACTGTCTTTGTCTCCTCAGAAGTTTATACTAATCCTACATTTACTTTAGAACGACATTGTAGTTGTCTTTAATACAGAAATGTACACACAACAATTACAGTCTTTACTACACATTTTCCTCATTGTATTAGTAATGATCTGCAAAGAGTCAAAATCGCAAGAAACTTCTGGCATCTATACTCTGAACACTGACTGTAGCCAAAAAGCAATTCTTCTCAAGAAAGCCTCCCTTTCCCTTCATGCAACATTCTTCATGCAATCCTTTGTGAGTGCTTATGGTACCATTTTGTTCATGATGTGAATTTTAGCACACAAGAGGACATCATGTTATCATTGTAGTCACCAGCAGTGGCTCAGTTGTGGGGGGGTCGACAGTGACGACACTAACGTCACAGATCGAGTTTCCACAGGATTCAGTCAGCACACAGTATTTGGTCACGGATGAAGAGGACACATCAGTTAGTGCCTGTTGTAAGAATAAACCACAATCTTGTTGCTATGTGTTTTCTATTGATGGAACATCATGTATGGTGATCACAGTGGAGTCACTGATGGTGCTCGATTGCTCTATGTGGTTTCCCTGCGCACTGTTCAGCTCCTCTCTGGGAAGCTGGAAGCTGTCCTCTGATGCTGGGTTTGAATTAAGGATGCTGCCAGACACAGAGTTGACTCCCATGGTGCTCAGTGGCAAGTTGCTCTGAACTGTGGATTGTGACAACTTCGGCCGAGGTTTGGAGCCTCTGTTGGCTCCCAGGACTCTGGATACATGTGTCCGCCTGGCAACAAATAAAACCATGCTTACTTCACTTACAATTACTGAACATCACATACTGTATCTCCATAAGGCATACTCGACAGTTACATAGAAATATTGGTATAGATATTCCCTCTGGACTTCTGATCTAATTTTGCTAGTAGGCCTATTACTTCACCCGATCACAGTAGTCATAAAAAAACAAATAAGACAGAAAATAAAATAATAAGTGAATAAAATAAGCAACACTTCACAACTGAGTACCAACCTTTTTGGCTTGTTTCCCCTTAAGATGAATGTCTGTGAGCTCTCATCGTTCCTTATCTCATATCAAGTTCAATATGTCTATTAGTTGTGAGCAGTTTATCCAAAGTGGATTTTCTTCTTAAATTTCTTCATTTGAATACCTTTAAGATGCCTCAAAAAGCAAAGAAAAACAATGATCATGTATCATTTTGGACATTTGAAATGTGTCTATACTATAATTTTATTATGTTGGTTAGTCTGTACAAACAACGTCTATTGCATTTCTGTCTGTCCAGGGAGAGGGATCCCTCCTCAGTGGCTCTTCCTGAGGTCTATTTCCCTGTTAAAGGTTTTTTAGGGGGGGTTTACTTTACTAAGGGTCTAAGGACAGAGAGCGTCCTATGCTGTACAGATTGTAAAGACTCTACAGGCTAATTTGTGATTGGTGGTATCGGCCTATATAAATAAAATTGACATGTAGAAGGAATATGTTTTAATTCTCTCCTCTATCTCTCGTTCATTATCTTGTGACCCCTCAGATTTATGCTACGGCCCTTTGCAGGGTCCCGACCCTTACGTTGGCAGCAGCGTAATGTTACAAACTATCTTTACTCAAATTACTATAATTAGTATTTACATTTTATACTGCCACCAAAACGTAAGAATATGTTCATATACATAATTGTTGATAGGCATAATTATCCTGTCGTAAAGATTATTAACAGCAGCAGATGTCTGGTCCTCCTTGAAGTGGATAAAAATAGCATGGCTCATGACATTGAATATGCAGTAATTGTCCTGCCAAACAGGAATGCGGCCCTACCTGTTGTACGTCTTCAGGATGATGAGAAGAATGGCGAGAATGATGATGATGCCTACGACGATTACAGCGATCATTGCACCAGAACCTGAGAGACACAGAGAATGAACAATTAACATGTTTGAAGGTTGTTTTCCAGACAGTGTGTCTCTTTAAAAAAATTGCATTTTACATTTGACACATTCCCTCTGCTCCATGCAATGCAACTTATTCTGCGTATTCTCCAGAAGTAGTGTGTGTAGTAGCTTAGCAACGGCATCAATCAAAGGCAAACAGAACATGGCAAATATTTCCTTATAAATGTATGGGTGCCACTCCCGTACAAACCATGTAGATTAGACTGCATGACGCAATAGGTTGTTATTTATGAGGCTGGTCCTATCATATAATTTATATTCCTTTTAATGCCATAGAGGACATTCTAAGAATGTAGACACAATGTAGACATGCATTGCACACAGAGTACATATATATCCTTACTCTGGATGAGTATTTGTTCTTTGGTCTTTGTGGTGGTTGTGTTTGAAGGTACTGTCGTGTTGGTCACAGGTGAGACAGTTGAAGCTTGCATCTTCAGCAGTGACCTGCAAAGACAAACAGACACCTTAGAATACGGAATATATTCTGAAACCATGACTAAAAAGCACAGAATTCATGTCAGGGTAATATTTTTCAAGGTTAAAACTGTTTCTGCCGCAGTCATACTACAGATTAAGCGAGGAGGCAAGAATAGAATGAGGAAAGAATAAGGGATTTGAAGGTTGAAATATCTGTGTGGTATATTTATAAACAGTAGACAGGTGGCATAGCAGAGGGAGCGCACCAATGAATGATGATTTATAGAAACCACAGGAATGAGGATCCTCACCAGAACAATATGTATGAAGTACAGATCAGTGCCAACTTTACTAACACAAGACTGACCTGCTGGCCAGATTACAGCTATCATTAAGATCTTTACAAATACAGCTCACACTGTACACCTTTCCGCCACGCAAACCTCTCTCCATAACAACTGACATAACTGACAGATGTGATTGAACGACTTTGTGTTTGCTCTTTATCAACTTTCTTTAAGCCCATGCAGCAGGTTCATACGTCACTGTCATGTCTGCTCTAGTTTTACGAAAACATCTGTGGTCCTCATGGTATCATCCGAGAGACAGATGCAACCCGGAAAAGACCAGGAAATAATGTTAAGACGTGTATTAAAGTATGTTACAGTGCGGCAGTTGTTGTTTTGGAGCATTTAACATGAATTCATTGCATATTTGATTATCTAAAATAAGTATAAGGCACGAAAACGTTAAGTGAAGAAGTACAAACAAAAGATGTAGCTATTTCAATGAAGTCTCTTTTATGTCAAGGGCAGAGTTATGCATGTCATGCTATGTCGTTTGTGTGTCCCCAGGTCTTATAGGATTTCTTCTCAAAGCCAAGCATATCATCTCCAAGTGAAGGCGTGTGGCCACATATACCTGCAGGGACAGAGCTATTGTTTTCACCTGATGAGTCTGTGTGTGTCATCAAGACGAAATGTGTTCATGGAGACACCTCCTGTAGCAGGAACTGCCACAAAGGAGGTTTTAAATACTTTGTTGGGTGTTTATTTTTCTGTCTGTCCGTACATAATGCAGTCCAAAACTTTACAGGTGTGTAGTTGAGATCAGAATGAAGCCACGTTTCGAAGAAAGGTGTAGTCCGATCAAAGGGCGCCAGAAGTAAGGGGGGGAGGAAGTGGGGATGGGACGTTGCCCCCCCCATCTTTACCTCACTGGCCCAATTTGGTTGTCGGGCTGGTGTGATCCCATCACAAGATGGTCTCTGGTTCACATATTTTCTCATTGTCAACAAATCCCTTGAGAAGACCAAAATCAACAATGCTACTACAATAATACTACTAACAAGTATTGGTTGTGTAGCCAAAGCCTGATATAACTTGATCCTCTTCCCCTATGTGTTTCAGTAGCGGACTCTACCTTGCGCTGACATTTTACTTCTGTAAATATTCTGTATCATAGCAACCTGATGCAACCGAAGCATCACAGATGAAAAGATACGCAGCGCCTCATTTCCCTTCTGTGTTCTGTTCTGCATTTAACAATAAACAAGTATTTAATTTGTTTCAAAACTGCCATCTTTGTCATTTAGAAAGCAACAATATACCTTATCATATCCTAACAATAAAGCTTACGGTATGTATATTGCAGTAAATATTACATTTTTTATTTAAAAACAAAACAAATAGTGCTAATACCCAGGAGAAAGCCCTTTACTGCGACAGCCCTAGACATAGGCCTCCATTGTTGTCCAAAAACTATTAAAAACACATCAGTGAGCCACACGTTTGCACTGGTTGACATGTTCATTCATTACGATGAACGTGGACATGTTTATTTAAAGTCAATCCCACATGCACCATCCTGCAGCCGTAAATATTGACTAGAGTATGACTATAAGCGCTGCTGAAAATAGTCCCCAACAAATTCACTATTTATTCCTGTTTAAGTAACATTGTATAAAAAGAAATACAGTGCCTATGTGTTTTAGGAAATGATTGAGCCTTTTAAGAAAAAAATTGAATTATCCATTTTTTTTTTTCCATCTGCAGACTGGGTAGGAAAATTGGAAAAGTATTGAAAGACTAAACAATGTTGCTTTTGTTCTTTTCATGGGATTTGTTGACAATAGAGAAAATATAAAATAAGACCAGCCTTATTCTTTACATATTTCCTTCTCTAGATCCACGTCATTAGCCTAATGACTCCATCAAACATATCACTTCCTTCAAAATGTATCTTACGTTTAGTCACACTGATCAAATTATACCCATAATTATCAGCATGAAGACGTCCTAATAATAATATAAAGATGCATCAATGTGGTTTGTGTGCTCTCAATCATGACTCATTTAATCATACACCATCAACAACGCTTATTATCTGACGGTATGTTGCTTCAGGCAGACTCTCAGGTCAGTTTCATGATGTTTTCATTGATCTTAACACACTTTAATCTTGATCTTATCTACTCTGGCACGATTGCTATGTCTCACGCAGCGATCCTCTCTCATTTCGGAGGATCCCTGAGACTGTTCAGGAAACCATCCACACACAGCTGTAGGTCAGGGCTTTCCCTGTAACTGACACTTCCCCCTGAGTTGAGATAATACGCCTTTGCATGGCCCAGAGATCAAAACTCATGCAAACTTCCTATGAAATAATCATACCTGCAGTCATTTTCAGTGTGGTAAAAAAATAAAAACAAATGATGATTACATGTAGAGTCATTCTAATTTACTAGAACCGCACAAGCGTTATCGTGCGAGTTCCTCTTCCTACGCAGGTGAAGAGGTCACTGAGTCATTGAAGAGTGACTCAGTCATTAGATACGTCATTATTATTTACATGATCATCTTTAATTTGTTTCCCAAAATAATTGTTTTCCTTATGTTTTTACAGGCCTTCTGTTGTCTGCTGTCAGTCATCTTTTTTGTGCTTATTTTGCTATTACTTTAACAGCTTTAACTCCTAAAATCATCCAACATATTGTTTTGTTAAACTGTCAGAGAAATGTCAAGTTTTACAATCGTGGTGGACGTCTTATTTTGCAACAAAACTTTTTAATTATAGGAGACAGATGAAGGTGGAGGCATAGTATTAAAACATTGTTATATTGAAGACGTGCGTGACGTTGTATCGTGTCTGCTGCGAACTGAGCACAGCAGCACAATCAGAGCGGGTGATCAAGCGGACACACACACACACACACACACACACACACACACACACACACACACACACACACACACACACACACACACAGTATCTATTCTCTGCTCTACTGATTACGTTCAAATTCACAAGAAAGTATGCACAACTTTTACTTCTACAGCGTCACGGTTTGTGAAGATACAGCTGAACATAAGTACGTTTTATGAAGCACTTGATGAGAGGTTGTCGACAGACATCAGACTGTGGTCTCTGTCAAAACCACTAACTGATGATAAATATTACAAACTTCACTGTTACATTTCAGGTATGTAGCTGCCGCTGTTACAAAGAACCTGTTATTATAAATGAAAAGGGGGGGGGGGTTTAGTGGCTTTCTAATGAACACTTGGCTGCTGAAAGACAAGCTGACACACACTTACAGTAGCCTAGTTATTTTCTGACACAGAAAGTGCCACTGTTCACGGAACGGTTTGCTTTCTTGTAGAGAGTTAGACGAGAGGGTTCATACCACTCTCACGTCACAACAGTACATATGTAGCTGGAGCCTGCAGCTGGTTAGCTTAGCTTAGCATGAAGACTGGAAGCTGGGGGAAACAGCTAGCCTGACTCTGTCCAAAAATTACCAACCAGAACCTTCAAATCTATCTTATTGACAAGTTATATCTCATTTGTTGAATTTAAACGAAAACCAAAGAATAAAAGCGACAATTCACTTCAACTGCTCTGCAAATTGTTAAAGCTAGATATTAAAGCAAGATAATGTGTTAGACAGAGCAGGCTAGCTGTTTCACCTTGTTTCCAGTCTTTATGCTAAGCTAAGCTAACCAGCTGCTGGCTCCAGCTACATATTTACTGTACAGATTTAGGTGGCATTGATCTTCTCATCTAAGTCTCTGTAAGACAGTGAATATCAATTTTTCAAAGATTAGTTATGGGCTTTTGTGCCTTTAATGATAGGTAGAAGCATAGGTGAAGATTAGGAAAGTGGGAGGGGGGGTGACATGACATGACAGCAAAGGCACATACCAGGTGAGCTACTATTAAACTAGAAAAAAACATTTACTTTCACTCAAAATGTACTTTGGTTCACAGAAGTTATGAGATTAGTTTCTTGGCTCCTTACTGTATGACATCTGGCTGCTGTGTGTCTGCATGTGATGTGTAGACAAATACAGGGTCTTGTGTAAATAACCTTCACCTATAATGGAGCAGAAAAGTTTACATTACACTTCCAAGCATATCCTGGAAGCATTGTGAAAGGACCGTTTACAACCCCATACCTGTGACACTCATCAGCGACAACGAGCACAACACAAACTAGGATTTTGACTGATTCTTATTGAGATTTGATGAGAAACCGAATCAGAATTTCTAAGGCCGACATCACAGACTTGAAGCTAGAACTCGATACTTGCGTGTACTGTACGTCTTATCCGGCTTCCTGCTCAACAGCAAACATTACACAACCAACTCTCCCCGTGTTGACACACTATTAAGCCTAAAGATTAGTAATGACATATATCATGTTTGCTGTTTGCAGAGGTGACAGTTTCTGATAAGTGGCTGACTGATCATATTGCTGAATAAGGATGATAATACCGCTGCTCTGGTAACATGGTGGAGAAATCTAAAATCACAAATACTAAGAGGGCTTTGCACCGCACGGACAGTAAAAGATGTATATTTATGTGTGCCTCTATTTACAGTACGGTCATCAGCCTTTTTACCTGAATGTATAGTCAGTCAGTTTACAGTAAATGCACAGTAAACATGAATACGTATATGAAGACAGACGTTTAACAAGGCTGAATGTAAAATTTAAACATCACATCCAAACAAACTCAGAGATGCAGAAATGAAACAAAAAAACATCAAATGTACTTGATAAAGAGCACTGATTCAATTGTGTACAGACAAGAGGGACTTTGTACTCATGGCCTGATAAATATATACACAATACATATTGCCACCCTGGGAAGAGAGGCAAGAGAGCGGGGATAAGAGCTGGGCTGGCTGAGCTTGACCTAGGGCTGTTTGTCTACCCAGCCTGCTCCTGGCTGATGTCCGGTCGCAGGTACCGTATTTTCCGGACTATAAGGCGCACTTAAAAGCCTTTAATTTTCTCAAAAAACGACAGTGCGCCTTATAATCCGGAGCGCCTTATATATGGATTAATTCTGGTTGTGCTTACTGACCTCGAAGCGATTTTGTGTGGTACACGGCGCTCACGGCGCTCCGTCAAAATGTTTTAGTACGACTTTGGTAAACTACAAAGCTGCACCGCTTGCAGCATTACGGCTACCGTGGTCAGGAGCGTCGCGGAGTGATACATACTGTGCTTCACCATAATATTACAGCGTGTGTGTGTATCAGGACCCCAAAATGGCGCCTGTCAAGAGACGCGCTTACGACGCGGACTTCAAACTCAAGGCTATCAGTCACGCAGTAGAACATGGGAATAGAGCAGCTGCAAGTGAGTGTATTGTGTTGTATTTTACGTGTTACAACTGAACAAGGTTGGGAGTTATTGTGAATACGC
>CALSBV010012130.1:7706502-7751615 GCA_943590825.1 Bovichtus diacanthus
TTTACGTGTTACAACTGAACAAGGTTGGGAGTTATTGTGAATACGCTCATTAACGTTTGAACAATGTTGAGAGTTTTTGTGAACACGTTTAATAAAGTTTGACTTATCTGACTGGTTTGTTTCGCTTAATGCGCCTTATAGTCCGGTGCGCCTTATATATGAAAAAAGATCGAAAATAGACTATTCATTGACAGTGCGCCTTATAATCCGGTGCGCCCTATAGTGCGGAAAATACGGTAAGTGGAATGGATAAAATTGAACTTGGGCTTGTCTGGCAACAGGAGATCGTAGACTGTTGTGCCCACATCTTGCAGAGACCTGCCTTCATATTATCGTTGCTGCTGTTTACATCCTCCTTGAGACAATTAAAAAATGCACTGTAAGAATGCACTATAGTTTTTTGTTCTTGTGTAGCAAAAAGGGATTACAACTGCATTTCATTGTGCAACCCTGTGTTGTACAATGACAATAAATGAACCTTGAGCAAAATTGTACCCGTATTTATAAAGTTTGAACAATGGAACTTTCTTTGCATAGTACAGATCATAGACATATTAAGCTCAAGCAGGTTTTTGATAAGGTATAATAAGAAAAAGTGGATTTCTTTTGAAGTTTCTCATATACAGCCAAAACCATGTGAGGTGCAGTTCATTTGCTGATTGATAAACATGTTTCTTCTTGTAACCAAAAGGTATGTATGTTCACATTAAAAACTATCCTTATTACTACAAGAAAAGAATCACTTCTATTGAACCTTTGGTGCTGTGTAAAAGAACACCAGAACAAGCTAACCTATAAGGAACACATTATCTAAAGCCTGCTGGAAACTAGTATTTTAAGGGCAATTTTGATCCCTGCTGATGTACATTATGTACAGATATTTATTAGCGTTGCCAACTGCAGCCATGGCATATGATAGCGTTTTATCAGTAGCGGGTGAGTGTGTCAACTCCTCCAGCTTGGGCCGTGTCAACAGAAAGCGGTAATACACCAAACCGATTGATTGCAGGCTAGGTTTAGCTTTAGAAGTCACGTAAGGATTGGGAGAGCCCTCTGCTGAGGAAACACTTACAGTTAACACGCCTCATACTTACGTCACTGCCCACATCCTACACTCAGTTCTGACTTTGTGACTTCAACCGGACCTCCTGGAATACAAAACAACTTGTGCCTGGCTCTGCCTAAATAGCGAATACCATAATTGCCTTGAGCAGCGCACATTGCCAAAAGTGTTACGCACAAACATCAGCTAATTAATACATGCTTGAAAGATACTCATCTTAAGCATACAGTAAAAAGAAACTTGGCTCACGTCATTGGCTAATAACATTTTACTGACACAAAATGTTTCCGCTGCATTCAACCTCCTCCTAGATTTTAGGTGAGGAGTGGTGTCCATCTAATTACCTCTATATATAGCACGGAAGATGTTTTTGCTTCACATTAACATTAGTTGAAATCTTACTGAAAGATTAATAGAAAGAATTGGGGGTGGTGGTAGTCTAGTAGGCTAGTGGTCAGGCTTTCAAATAGAACACCAGAAGCTTGTGAGTTCAATACCAGGTCTGCCACCATTGTGCTCCTGAGCAAGGCACTTAACCCTGAGTTGCTCCAGGGGACTGTCCCTGTAGCTAGTTCGTCTTTATGCTAAGCTAAGATAACCAACCACTGGCTGTAGCTTTATATTTACTGTACAGATTTAAGAGTGGTATTAATCTTCTCATCGATCTCTCCACCAGAAAGCGAACAAGCATGTTCTCTAAAATGCCAAACTATTCCTTTAACTACAAAGCACAGAATCACATCAGATGCTACATAGCTAGGGTGCTAACCAAACAGCAATATGAACTGATCAGCTCTATCCACAGATTGGAAATGCAATAAACAATAAACATACATCATTTATTGTCAGAATAACAGAAGGGAAATTCAAATGTGAGTGCAAGTAAAGGACAACGGTGGGAAATGGGTCCTAATGTGAGAACAATATTGTTAAAGTCCACATAAGCATTTAACATTTTGGAAAAATAAGCAGATTTGAATCCAGCAACTTCTTCCTGCGATGTAACCATAACGATATTATCAATAAGCAGACTTAAAGGATACTTTTCCAAAAAATTTTTAGGCAAAGGAATTTGTAGCTATAACGAATCAGATCACTTTGACGTCACTATCTAGTGACTGTAATAACAGTTTGTTTGTCGTTCCACAAATTGCAACTATTCACTGCATGACAGATTCAATATCCTTTCTTCCACCCTCAGTAAACAAATCATTTATTGCTTTTTCAGAGAGCCGACTCTCAAGGCAGAACAGGAACAATTTAGTTTCCTCATTTTTATATGAGGAAAGAAACAGACAAAGCTGTTGACCGGCTCGACCCCCCCCCCCCCTGCACGTTTGTCCACACATTGTGTTTAACGCAGGCTCCTGCACACACACGTTCATAAACACGTTCAAAGTATGATCGTCATCAAAGGACGGGTGGGAGTCAATTTAGAAGCACGTTAATAAGACATAGGTGGAGCTAGTTCAACAAGCATACAGTCTGAAGTCGCAGGAGAGAGGTCGTCTGCGTCATGTCAGATGTACATTTCCCATACAATTTGTTTTCCTGATGTCACACTAAAGAGGGACAAACTATGACTTTTATCGACCTCAATCCGTCACTAAGTGATTTGCAACAGCACTGACAGGCCTCTGGCAAAGCCTACAGCGGCCTGTTAGTGATGTAAATAATATCATATGACATCAGAGATTTTAAAACTAGCTAATAAAAAAAACTTGTGTTTAGTAAGGAGGTAATATAACATGATCGTGTGTCAGCTCATGGTGTGAGAGTGAGTAGTGACAGCCGGGAATCACAGCAGAGTCGCTGGACTCCACGTGTAGTAGTGAAAGTATAGGCTGCATTGTCCCTAAAATATCTACAAATCATGATGGGAAAAGTGACTAAAAACAGTAGCAAACTTGGTACGAAAAATATGATTTTTAAGAACTACAAGGAAATATTCCTATTAACAATCATACAACAGGGTTAAGATGGAAGAAGGAAACTACTTTGTTATCGAGGGTAGAGTAGCTATGCACAACAGCTGCACGGCTTACAATGTATTGTTCGCGTGGCTACAAAAAGCATGATGAATGGATATTTATAGAAAGGCGACAAAAATGAAAGTGCTGTGGTGTGATGGCACAAACTAGCAATTATTCTTGTCAACGCTTTTTTAATTTTTTTTTTAAAGGTTTTGATTGATTCCGTCATTGTCTAAACTGGCTGAGTTTGAAACAGGCTGGGATAAGGTGGAAGGTGTTCACTGATATGTGTGACAATTAAAGCAGTCAATCATTCTTTGGAACTGTATCTCTGTACATAGCATATTCTTTTTATACTCTGTACTGTTAACCTTTGCACATTCCTCGGACAATTTTGCACATTTCTGCACAAATGTATCACTTCTAAAACTGCACAGCTCTTCCATTATTTATTCAGATATATTGTACATATTTTATAGTATTTTTTCATATTGTTATGGTATTGTTCTTTTACTCTTTATTTATGTTTCTTGTACATATTTTTTATTGTATTTCTTTCACATTTTTATTGTATTTTTCTTCTATTATATATTTATGTTTCTTGATTTCTGTAATACTTTATTTTATTTTAAATGACCTTGTTCTACTGTATATCTGTGTTTATGTTGTGCATCAGTACACAGAGGGACATTCCTTGTATTACACAGGCTGAATGCTGAAACAATATCTAGTGTTCAGTTGGTCTGTTTACCACTTTGAGTCTTAAAAGTTGGGTTTTCTGGGTGTCTGTACTCAGTCATCATGTGAGTCAACCACTGACAGCAAACTGTTACCAACGTGTCATGACAACACTCTGAACTGATGTATGATTAGAGATTCTGAATGCATGCAAAATATTCAAGGTACTGATGGAATTGGATTAATCTCCTTTAATATAGATGTTACAATGACAGAAACCTCAAATTATCTGGGTATTTGGATTTCCCATGAGTATTATAATCCAATAATAGGACTACACCTTACTCAATACTATACATTACTAAGATCATATTAGTCAGAATAAAGTCATGTAGTAGAGTTGGATTTCCTTTTGAGCTGCCCTTCTCATTGTATTACAATTTATTTATCTAACATAAACACCTCAATCTGCTCCATGTACCCTGATACAAAACCCTCAATATAAAACTGCCATTTGACGATGAAGACATCTGCTGCTGACAAGAAAACTTTTCATTTAGAGTTTAGCGTCCTGAAAAACTGCTAATTTTGTGTATGACATGCAGACTTGACTTGCTGGTATGCCCAGGATACATTTCTATGGCTGAATAATAAAGCATATTTTCAAACAATGCTTACCAGAGTTGAAAATTATAACAAAAGAAAGTACATACAATAGCACTGTGCTTATCATACGGAGCCAGTGTAGATGATAGCCACTTATCTTTTATATTGTGAAAATCAGTTAATTTTAACTTCTTAGGTTGAGTAGTGGTGATCTAGTTACAGCTTCAATATTACTGCATTGATATATTCATAATTCCATAAATAAAATGAGTGGATATCATATTGTGGAACATGGATAGAGGGAATGGCTTGGTGATTGTATGTTGCACCTCGCTTTACTTTTATGTTCTTTTGGCCTTTTATGCTGTTTAAAGGGTTAAATGTGTCCTTTAACTCTGGTCTCTCTATGTCCAATTGTCAAACAGAAACACACTACTGTGGGCCAATAAGTAAATGCTAAGAAAACTAAAAATGTATACAAACTGTATTAACTGGCCACCATTACATTACATTACAGGTCATTTAGCAGATGCTCTTATCCAGAGCGACTTACAGTGAACTAACTACGGGGACAGTCCCCTGGAGCAACTCAGGGTTAAGTGCCTTGCTCAGGGGCTCAATGGTGGCAGACCTGGTATTGATCTCACAAACTTCCAGTGTTCTATTTGAAAGCCTGACCACTAGACCACCACCACCCCTATCACCATCACCATTGAAATGTCACCATCCCAGTGACATTTCAACATTTCAGTGACATTTTAGAGGAACAGGTAAGCTTTCTTACTCCCCAGGTCAAATAACTACAAATCATTGTTTATAAAAAGCTTAAACAAAGCTGCAAGTACAAAATGATAAATACATAATCGTCAAGCCACTTGCATTATATGAAAACACTGGGGCGCTCTGAATTAGCACAGCAGTACTACAGCAGTTATCTTTTCTTATAACGTAGTGGCAACTGATGATGTGATAAATTGAGACGTTCCATCAAACAAACGTCTCAATATCAATAAAGAGATATAGAGGCAGATAGTGCTGGGAACTGAAATTGAATCCGTAAATCTGTATTGTTCAACTGGTTTAACAGTAAAAGCAGATTCCTAAATCTGAGAGCTCTCTGGAATGTGAGCTATTCCCTTTCACCTGAGACTCACCTGCTGTCTTGCCATATTATCTGGGAGAACCCCTGTACACACACACGCACGCACGCACACACACACGCAGACACGCAGTATCACAGTGCGCACTCACTGAAAAATGACTCTCAATCACAACACACAAAGTTTAGAGGAAACAAAAATAAGTCCAAAGCTCAGACTTACCTAACCGTCTCCTCTTTGATTTCAGCCCAAGCCTTCTCCAGATGGGAGCCTGAGCAGCGCAGAGCCCCCTCCCTCAGCTGACTGATGGGGGCATAGTCCACCGGTGGAGGGCTGACAGCCACAGCAAATCTGGGGCAGGAGGCACTAGGGATTAGAAGAGTGTGTTAGCTACTCCGAGAGAAGAAATAAATTCCAGCTGCTGCTAAAGTGACAGTCCCACAGGTAAAAACAGACGGGACGGACACAAACAAAGAAGAAAATAGTTGTGTGCGGATTCTGTGTGAATCAGAGTTTATGGGAAGAGTAGGAGGAGAGTTAAAAGGAGGAGGAGGCTCCACGCTTGCTCACTTGTTGCTCATGAGCTGCTCCTCGCTGAGAGTAATAATCTCAGGCAGCTGGTTTTTCAGGTCCTTCTGCCCAGCCCTAAGGCGTGCCGTGGCCGCTCATCAAAAAGCGAGGCTACTCTCCAGAGTTGTCTGCTCTGCTCGTCTCTCACCATGACTACTGCCTCTCAAAATCAGACCGGCTGCATCTCACAGGAACTGCAGAGGGTGGGGATCTGTGCTTTTGTTCAAGGAAGATAAAAAATAATAAACTCATAATAACATCTCATATATTAAAATACTATACTTTTGTGCATGCATATACTGAAAACATGTATGCATACGCGAGTGTGTCTTTTTTCATTTCTTCAATCAAATCATTATTTCTTATTCGTGTAACAACACTGCATGTGTGTGCATGTTGTGCGAGAGTGTAGACAGAGTATGTGACTTTAAATCCATTCATCTGCACAAATGCATGTTATGTACATAGTTGAAAATTAACTGACAATACTTGTCCAAAGGGTACTGGGTGTGTTAGTACAGAAGAAAAGATACTGTATGCAAACGTGTTTTCTTTTCTTTTCCTTCAATATAGGACAATGAGCTCGTTCAAACACTTTGTTAGGAAGTTAAACAC
This sequence comes from Bovichtus diacanthus, assembly GCA_943590825.1. Lineage (NCBI taxonomy): Eukaryota > Metazoa > Chordata > Actinopteri > Perciformes > Bovichtidae > Bovichtus > Bovichtus diacanthus. The sequence continues at coordinate 7,713,108 of CALSBV010012130.1, forward strand.
GGAACAGGAAAAATGTTCTTACTGGCAATAATCGTCCTGACTGTCCTACTGTCTGTCTCACTCTTATGGTAGCACACAAGCTCCTGTAACACACACCTTCAGGTAGTTTTTCCACAAACAGTGCCAACAAGTCGTCGGATCTCGCCTCATGTTACCTCCAGGGGCTAGGTGGTGCCCACGACTATAAAGCAGTTCAGTGTTTAGCCTTTGTGAGAAAGTGTAACTAAACTTCATTTGGGTAGACACATTTTGTTCTGCTTCACCTCTTGGACTGTATACGTGCACACAATGTGTCCCCATGTCCCTGAGTTGTGCTGTGGAGGAAGCCCATTACATAAGTCTGAAAGCTCAAGTTTCATTAGGGAAGAGTGCATCGTTCAAAAATGGCATCCCAAGTATAAACGGTGCAATTTCATTTTGATTTGACTGAAGTTGAAAAGATCATTTGTCAATTGGCCTACTAATTTAGAATGAAATATCTAAAACTTACAAGAATGTGATTTATTTATTGTTTTTCAATGCCAGAATTATGTTGGCTGTTCACTTAACTCAATTTCTAATACTTTTTTTCTAAATCTGTCCGTTCCATCACATTTGACTTTATTTGGGATGCTTGGAATAGGTTAAAGATAATACTGCCCTGTATGCTTGGACGGTTTCCCACAAAAGGACAGTATTAGCATTTCTGATTGTCTGAATAAAAATCTCAATCTCCATTTTTAGAGTTTTTAATGTATAAGAAATGGGACATTGACATTTTGAAAACACAATACGAGGCATGAGGTTTGTGTCTGAGTTACCAGAAAATGCCCAATTGTTGTATATAGCTTATGAACTAATGAATAAATGAATAAAATTATATTTCCTACCTGTTGAGTCGACAATCTTCAAGAGGCTTGTTTTCAACAAGACTAGCTAACGGCGCTGACATATTAGTGGCTACATGCTAACGTTAGCATGCTAAACACGTCCATGACGCTAACGCTGAATCTAAGCAACCGTAGTTTAGCGTGTTAGCGTGTTAGCATGCTAACATTAGCTAATAGCACTAAGTCATAAGCCAAACATATTGGGCAAGTAGAAATGCACTAGAACACAGTTAAGGGATCACGACAGTTCTTACAATTCATCCTCTGGGGACCATGGATGTCTATTATTTACCGAATTGTATTAATGGTGATCTATTTAAATGTCGAAGTATTTTGTGTAAAGTAACAAGAGTCGTTAGCCGCCGACAGACCGGCCATGCCAACTGGCTAAACATTTACTAAGAAATGTCATTATTTCTTAGAAACCTCAAACATTAAATTGCCTTTGTAATCCTTTGATAATGTATCTTAATTACAAACTGATTTTATTGTGAAGACAGATAAGAACTTTTTCCTTACAATATAAAACAGCAGGTCTTACAGGGGCAGCCAATCTTCTCCTGAGGCAGATAAAGATGTTTACACTCACTAAACGTATCCACACATTATTGCATTAGGCGACTTAGATTTAAAAGCTCAGGTAAATGTTTGAATTCAGTCAGAATAAACCCATTACACGGTATCTGTCGACTCCACTATGAGTGCTTAGGGAGCCATTTTACGAAAAACAAATGCGTTAACTTGTGATGACTAATGCATCACTTAAGATTCCTGCATTGAACAACTGAGACGTTCCTGCTGAGTGATCAGATAAAGTACATTTTAAAGGAATCTGGAGGCACTGGCCCCATTAACACCCATGAGGGCCACCTGATCTGTCCCCCTTAGGTGCACATGCTTCTGTAGCATGTTCAACAGTAAGGGTCATTGTCCAGAGGAATTTCCCACAGCTGTCATGGAGAGGAAGACACAAGGCAGCACAGAGATGCCTCATATCACCGCTGATCACTCCTAAATACAGCCGTGTGCTGGTTTTACCTTTAGAACAATAAGTCAGTCAGCAGTGACACAATATATGTTTTGTACAGGTCAGGAAGCACACATCTTAATCTTAAGGGTATATATGAATTAAGATGTTGATGGATATCTTTTCGTCCAACCTGTTTGTTGCAAAACATCTTTTTGTGAAATGATGGCTGACACCGTGCCACTGTTTTGGCTTTGTTGTCGTTTCTCCCCTCACGTAACAATGAAGTGCAGTTTGTCAGGGGGTAATAGATGAGAGAAATCTATTGTCATGAGCAGCCAGTCATCTGTCATCATGGCTGACACAAGGAAACTGCAGCTGTGAAATTCAACAGGCTTCCGAAACAGTAGGTCACGACTGTATTGCCACATCTCACATTTCATGTCCAGTGTTGCTCACGGAAAGAATCATTAACTCAACCTTGATGACAAGTGTTTTTACCATTGAAACAAGGCTCTGACCACACAGAATATTAACTGTTGTTAGGTCCTTGGGGCGAAATATGAGGTGCAAAGTTTAAGTGACGCTGTTGTACCAATCTAGCATTATACAGTAGGATTTTAATACATGTCACAGCTGTAATAAATTGTATTTTATTTTGTAGCCTTGTGTGAAACACAAGCCAATACCAATGGGAGTAAGAAATTTTGATTCATGAATTGTGTAATTAAAAAAGAAAAGCAAAGAAGTGGAGAATTAATGCAGGATGAGTGTACGATAACGATTGGGAAAATATTGCATGTTCCTGTGTATAAATGGATGGTTATAAGGGTAATTATACAATATGATATTTACATGATGGGGCTGATGCATAGCCTCACTTTGTGTCTAACTATTGTTATCATCACATTTGAGTCATAGAGCCAAGCGTCCGTTTTATCTGAAAGATCGTTCAACAATGCTTAGAGACTACAGCTATTACAGTGACGTTTCCATCTGTAAAGACTATTCTGCTTTTCTGGATAAAAGAATATTAAATAAAAATATGTCAGTTGCCTGAAAAAAAAGAAGATTTTTTAATCTAACACAAGACATTTGTAAAAGTTTTGTTTCGTAAGAAAAATATTTAATATTGGAAAATAACATTCATTAGATAAGAGATAGCTCACTTACAGCTACCATCTATATAGCCACAACTTCTTTTTAAAAGTAATGTCGCAGACATGATACTTTATGATCCAGATGAACAAAAAACATCTGGAAATGCCTCCAACATAGCCCTAAGTGTCGTTAAACAATTTTCTTTTTTTTTTTTACATATTTCACATATTTACCTCTCGGAAAAAAGGAGGCTTGGCTCTGTGAACTGAATGTAATGAAAATAAACAAAGGGCACAAACTAGTAATAGTGCTAACAGTGAGTTATTTTCAGATTAATATATCTAATGCAATCTGACATGATGTGTAATAAATCTACATTTTATAGCCTACATTGAACATTTTGCATGAGTTTCTGTTCCAGTATTTGCATTCCAAATGTGTAGCTCCTAAAGTAAAGTAAAAGTTAAAAGGAAACCCTAAAATAAACAACACTAAACATGGCTTTTAAGAATAAGTCTTTATGTATTTCTCTATGTGAAACAAATGGCTATTATACTACACAAATAGAAGCGGATACTGAGATACAGAGACAGAGACCATCTCTGAGAAATAAGTACAGAACATGAAAATACACATACCGTATTATAGAACTGTAAATTATTGCTTGTTTTGCTACTTTGTTTTCTGGATTCCTACAATACAAGACACAATATTCATATTTCAACAGAAACAGTACAACAGTGACAAACGGTATTATTGACCTTTTTAGTAGACGTTCCCCAGAAATAAAAGAAACATTCAAACAGAGTCCATGTTGAACACAACACAATGACAGTTGGTTTTTGATCGAGCATCTTCAGGACTTATTGTTACACATTTTTGTATTTTTTTTAGTTTTTTTTTCTTTTTTATTACATTACAACATTGCCAAGAGAAGCCGTAACAAACTGCACACTGGGACTGGCCTCAGCAACAAAAAGAAAACACTTGGCATATGTACATAAATATACATTTTCATTTCAACTGTGACCAAAATGCACCCGGTTTGAAACACCATGACCACAAGAGAGTAAAAAAATCTTCACGAGTGCCTTCCTCCTGCTCCGCTGCTTCCTCTTTATCATAATGCACCTCAGTAGTTCCACCAATCTTCTGTCTGCTTACATAACTGCGACAGCTTTACTGTAGTGCCAATAAAACTGCACTCTGCCAACATTTCAAAGAACTGTTTAACTTTCTCAGCAGATAAGATGAATGTTTCTTGCGGACAAACACCAAAAACAAAGACATTGATTTTGCTCTGCAGTGTCATCCTTCCTCATTTAAAACCTATGACTGTACTGCATGTCTACACCTTTACAGTGGTACACTCCCATAGATCCCAAAAAGGCCTGAAATTCTCCAAGGTTCACACTAGCAAAAGGAAGTGGAGTGTTTCTCTCACTGCAATATGCTGGTGAAAAGGCTAACCAGGTGTTCAGCTTGAGATAAAAAAAAACAAAAAAAAACAAACTAAAGAAACAGAGAAGAAATGCAATGTGCTTCCTACTTTGTCTCAAGAAGGACTATTTTATGTGAAGGAAACAAAACAAAACGGCGACAATAAAGTGCTCACATGCAGATGGACTTGTCTTTTGCTTACTAATATTGTTATATAGCAAAAAAGTATTTTTAGATTTCATGCTGCCAAATGACAAATAAGATTTAGACTCACCGCTGACACACAAAAGCCCTGTTAGGAACATTTGTTAATGTTGTTGCTAAAGCACTGAAATATTTTATTAAATGAGGTGAAACACTAATATGATACGGGATTGTAGGGAGAATTAAGCAAAAAAAAAAAAAAAAGGAAAAATATTTAGTTATATGACTTTTTGTGGAGATTTACTTGACTTTCCACTGAACTAGATACTGCAAAAAAAAAAAAAAAGTATATGTGCTAGTATAAAATAGAAAATGATGCAATGAAAAGTTGTGTTGGGAAAATATGATTTCTTTCTGCTCACTTGAACAATATACACCAGTGTCTCAGAGTAAGAAAAAGCGCTTGCGTTGTCATGACAATATGGGGTGAGTGAATGCTTTGGTTGATATCTCATCAGGCTACCTAATTTTCCCTTTTCTCAGCAAAATGCTTTTAGGTAAACTACAAAATCTAAAAGGACTATTTCCACAGATTTACTGCTCAGCTATTTACAGCGAGAAACAGCGCAGTATTCTGGTGCGCAGCAGGAGACGGCCGAGAGCCCCGCAACTGCTTGGAGATATCAAGAGATACTCAGTGCAAAACAAGCAGTAGTCGGTTTCAGAAGAAAACCTGACACATAGAAAGTGGGTTTGATCAAACAACATGACATTAAAGATGTGAATTACAACAAACCGAATCAGAAAAAAAGCTCCACATCCCAAACCCCTTGAAGAAAATGAGGTGGATAAACTGTCTCTGATCCATCAAATCCCAACAAAAGCGACGAATGCAAATTTTGCCAAGAGTGTCAATCACCATTCGGCTTTTTTCCCCACTAAAACGTCACTTTAAACTCTGCGAGGGGATATGCACTTGCATCACACTGTTTCCCTGTCATCACAAACAACAATTAAAAAAAACACCTCAGCTCCTCATCTACAGAAGTAACTAAGCATGCAAAAAAGTGTTGGGGTATCAAATACATAGTAAGAATACACATCTAGTAGTTTAGCAAAAAACAACACCTCTCCAAATAAAAAAAGACAAAAAGCGAAAACGAGCAAAAAAAGAAAGAAAGTCAAACAGCCACCACAACTTTGTTAGTCACATATGACGCTTCGTGCTGTGTGTGATGTTAAATAGGTTCCTTTTTCTTGATATATCTTGTTAGTATTTGTGTTTCTGTACGTATTTTTTGTAATACAGTATATACATGCAGACAAGAGCGGGAACATCACACACTCAATCTTAATGCAAGCTGAAGCGACAAACCAGCAGATATGAAAATGGATGAAAAAGAAGAAAAAAAAAAATTGCAATATATATAATAATCTGAAAACACAATTTATTGTAAAAAAAAAAGAAAAAAAAAAAGAAAAAAATGTCTTTGTTTAACCAAAGATTATTGTACACACGACTGTGAGACTAAGGGAGAGGTACAAGCTAACAAGCTAACTAACTAGCAAGCTACTGAGCAGGACTAGCAATGAGAGCTGAGTGTGTGTGATAAGTGACAGGTGCCTGCGTTGGGACAGGTATTTCCACCCCTCTTGCTGAAAACGAGGGGGGTTTTGTGGGGTGGAGGCACGAGTGCCCGCCGCTCCCCACGCTGTCCGCAGAATGTGATGAGTGTGTGTGTGATTCTCATCCATCCCTTTCAAGCCGCCTCATTCCATCGCCACACTCCCCACAAACACCGTCTTCGAGCAATGTTTGTTGGTTTGTTTTTACTTGTAGTTGAACTGAAATGAGGGGCATCGACGCTCTCTGTGAGTGCAGAGACGAGAGAGAGAGGGCAGGTGTGTTGCGGGTTTAAGGGGCGGTCGGGGGCCGCGCCCGGTGTCGGGGGGGAGGCCTCTCTAGTTGAAGACTTTGGGGGGTTCCTCGGGACGTCTGGTCTGGACGATCTGCTGCTTTGGCCGCGCCGCCTCGTCCTCCTCCGTCTCGCTCTCGCACACATGGACGACCACGCTGGGGGTGGACTCTGTCCCGGCGTGGAGCTCGTACTTTTCACCTGGAAGAGAGGGAGGGGACCGGTAAATTCTAAATTAAAATACTCGTTCAGACAGTACATTTATTCAAGTACTGTATTTAAACCCCATATATTATCCTCAACAAATCCCATGAATCTTTTTTATTATTGTCTATTTGCTTTTATTTATCTTTTAGTATTAGTTAGTCCTCACCTATTTTATTTCATTATTAAGGGCACTGGCATTGTTTAGGGATTGTGTTGTTGTGTTTTCTTTGATTTGTGTTGTTGAAATTCAATATACTTTAAGTCATAAAAAGCATATCCCATGTAAAGACCAAAACCAACAATGACGTGATAGCCAAAGCCTGACGGCACGCACTCCTCTGTGCCATAGATCTCCACTGTCCAAAGACAAAGGCACTGCAGTTTATTTTGAGTCATTTTAAATCAAGTACTCACTAGAGAACAAAATGCGTATTAATACACTGCTGAAAATAGTCCCTAAATAAAAGGCTAATTTTACTCCTGAATATTGTTTTCTAAAAACTACCGTACCCAGCTCTTTAGCCATGTAAAAAACTAAAACCTATATATATATATTTTTTTAAAGATTTAAAAAAACGCCTTCAGTATGAGGCGATAGATTAGCAAAGTGGGAAAGTATTTAGAAATAGATTACCACATTGTTTGTTTTGCTACTTGAACTTTCAGTCTATATACAGTATATATTTCAGAGGGAATTGTTGTACTTGTCGATTATCAGTAGTATATAAAGTTAGAACATATAAATTTGAGGCATCAGTAACAATAATCCTTTTTAAAGCACAAAATAATCTACAGTTTGTCTGTCCACTGCATTGCAGCACTGAAGATCAGGGCAGCACATGGCTTCAAAGCTAAACAAATGCACTTTCCTTGGAACAGTCCTGCCATTTGTCCGGATGCCAAACTCAGCGGACTCAGATTGAAAACACACACTTGCTAGATTGTATCACAGTTGCCATGGAGATGAGATCAGACAGCTGGCAGACAGGAGGAAATTGGTCTCGTAGCATTTTCACTGTGGTGCCAAACAGAAGGACGGACAGTGAATAGAGTCCTGCTGTTACCGCAGGGAGTTGACAGAGGGAGTCAGCGCACTGTGCTGCAGCCCAGCGCTAATCTGATTTCAGATGCCAGGATGTGAGGCGAGGAACAAAGCCATTTCCTGATTCCTCATGTTGCTATGGCAACAGCAGAAAGTGTCTAAAGTGGTCCTCCGGGCCGGACAGTGTGTGTGTGTGTGTGTGTGTGTGTGTGTGTCCTTGTGAGTATGTGGGAAGTTTAATCATGCTTTTGTTGATGATAAAAAAAAGATAATAATGTTCAACTGAATACAGACTTGCAATGTTTTCCAGCTAGATGTGCAGAAATGCTGAGATGGAAGGAAGCTGCCCCACCCACACACTCTCAATGGCGTGAGAACATAATGTCTTGCCTGAAGCTTAAGAATATCTGCTATGGTGTGCTTGGATCTGATAATACATTGTACACGTTTTGGAGGCCCTTTTTCTGACATACTTTCAGCGCTCCCATGTGGCACGAGGTGTTGTAACTGACCTCTAACACTCAACTCATTTTATTCACCTGATATTATTGCTATTATTAGAATTATTATTAGCATAAGGGTTAAGGTTACTTTATTGTCTCCCATGGGAGAAACATTTCTTGGAGAAAGGGGAAATTGTTGCTTCAAGACCAGACGCAACAATTAAGCACATCAAAGAAGAACATAAAGTGCAAACATCAGCCTGAGATGAAAACAAGCAGCCAATTACTCACAAGTCATTCACTCTGTGAAGAGCGACACAAATTCAAGAAAAGAAAACGTATTGTTTTCCACTTTGCCAGAATGAGCATACCCACACACACAAACATGGACACACACTGTGGACGTGACACACCTTTTAATATGTGTTAGGTGACATTTTATAAAGGTTGCTGCAATGTAAAATCTTTCCGTCGAGGCAGACAGAGGCGTCATTATTTTTGAGCGTAGAAGCTGATAAGGGAAAGAGGCTGCTGGGAAAGTTAATGTAACTGTTCCTGTTACAGCTGCCTACACATTTCACACACTTGTATTACTGTACGAAATGTAGTTTTAATAGGATGGGAACTGCAAAAAGATCTATTTGTGGTGAAGTGAAACTGATCTACATTATACTCATTACATCAGTTTGTTGTGTCGAGTTTGTTCACGATTTCAGCTTACTTTATTGTTTTGCCTCGCTTAAAATACACAATTTACAACAAAAATGGTGGCAGATTTAGCACATGGAACTCTCAGTCATTTCTGAAACAATAGGTCTTTGATTCCAGACACAAATGTGACACAGGCAGGCTTCTCATACCCAGCCACTGTCAGGTGGAATGACAAATGTCACGGTCTTCCATCAGCTGCAGCTAGATAATTAAGCTAAAGTTAGATCTGGGGGATGGTTAAAAATGCTGTCTCTAGCTGACTCCTTTTAAAACTGGAACCTCGTGATGGCTACGCACTAGTCGATAACATCATGGTAAAAGACTGAGGAACAACATTGTTCTTGTGCTGCAAGGAAAAGATGGAATTATGCATGACAGGGAAAAATGGAAGATTAAACTGTTATTTTGTTCTAACGGTTTGGGAGCTGAGTTCACTGGACATACTTGTTCTCATTTTTAAACTGTATGTTTTCAGTTTCAACATTACCCCAGACGAGTTTTTAGAAGGAGGATTACATTTAATAAATTCTTTGCACTTTTGCTCTCGTGTTTCTGACATTAGAAAGCCTAATAATTAGAGATCATGCAAATCCATACGCAAACAAACACAGGCACACACAGATATTGGCCCTGATGGCATGTTTCCTTAGAGATGTCAGAATGCAGTGTGAAGGTTAGGCACCCTTGACATTGACAGATGGCGGCCAGCCCTGTGGATTTCATTTATGGGCTTCTGGCTGATTTATTTATGTTTTATGTTGCTGCCGGATCAAGACCCTGTGCACAGCAACACTGGAGCAGGAAAATTCTATGTTGACAGCCATTTCACATAAAGAAAGATCCATTTGAAAATGCCACTCAATTCATAATGACATTATATAGGCACGTAGTGGAATACAAATGCATCTGTGATAAGGTAAATTAGCTTCACAGACATTACTGAAACGAATAAAACAGTGATGATTCAACAATGTCCGGCCCAAACCCTTCATCAAATAACCTTCCTACAACGCCCTGCTGAGGAGCGTGAAATGATTTCCTCTTCGTATCTGGGTGACTCAAATATGCGTAATACATCTTGATTAAACACCATTTCCCCCACGTGTTTGTGAGCATGTCTGTGTATTTCATTTATGTGTAAATATGAGCATGCTGCATGCATATTAACTGAGTACTGACCAGGTCCTAGCTTGGCTACTGCACACAGCAGGTCGTAGTTGATGACGGGCGTAGCGTCTTCGCTCTGGCTCCAGCCCACAGGTGGCGAGGCAGGCGGCGAGATCAGGAACTGTTTGGTGGGCTGGGGAGGGGCCAGGTACGACTTGTCGATGTCCTCATCCCCGTTCTGGACCTATCGGGGAGGAGATGAGGATTGTTAAAGGCTGCAGTGCTCTAAAGGGGAGAGCGAAGGGATATGAAGTGGGTGAAGCTGTTCAAAAATGAACATTTCATGTACTTGTTTGTAATGTGCACATCTGTCTCATGGGTTCGTCACACTGGATACTGGACATAGCTGCAACCTAACTTCATGCCATACTGACTGTGGAAAGTGACAGTAGACAAAGTGATTTTAACTTTGAAACATTAGTGCAAAGCTCCACAAAGAAGAGTCGAATTGAGATAGTTGCCGAAGATTCTGTATTTTTCCACATATGTGATCCTGATACTTAAGAGCAAAGAAAATCACATTAGTTTGCAGTCACAGCTTCAGTCCTTTAGTCTCAGGCTCCTTCCCATGAGGGGATTTTGCCATTTTGATAGCAGCCAATTGCCATAATTACAATACCAACATGTAGCGGTAAAATCCTTAATCCTCTTACATCAAAGTACTGAGAGGTGCAGCAGGGGTCATGACTGGTAATGCATTTGTGATAAAACGGGCGTCAATTCTAATTTGACTCAGGGTTTCCTATGCAGAAATAACATCTAGGCATCTGGGCTAAATGGTGCTTTAAAAAGAGTTTATTATTTTTTTTTAAAGACATGCAGCTAACACATAACAGTTGTTTTAACACAGATTCAGTGTCTACATTTCAATAGCTTGTCTGGACTTGCTACACATTAAAATAAAGTAGTTTAAATGGTTATATGTAACCAGCTAGATGCTGAGTTTAGTCCACGTTTAACCAAAACGTGCAGACATCGATTCACCTACCGATTATGAAATCCATGCCAACTCTAATCTTATGCTTTGGTGGCTTTGAGCTAATATGTATAACAATCCCAGCACTGCAGATGTATGCTCTGCTTATTTTGTGTTTGTACTAGGAACACACTTCACTTTATTTTCATTTTACTCCCCCCCCCAAGTCAACAGACAAGACACACAGCTACACTGGAGGAGAGATCCAGAATTTATGTGTTCATGTGTTCAATCATGTGATTGATGAGGTTTGACAGGCGGGTTGGAGGGTTGACGAAGCATTCAGGTGTGGCTCAGAGAAGAGAATGAAAAAGAGAGGAAGTGAAGGGACTTGAGTGGAGAGTCAGTGTAATCTTTTTTTTTTTGAGTTTGTTGTCCCTGTCGCGTGTGTGTGTGTGTGTGTGTGTGTGTGCATGTTGCAGTGCAGGCTATAAACGTCCCATATAAACAACCACTGCTTTTCCTGACACGGTCCATGTCCCAGCCCCCCTTTCAGCCCTTTTCCCAGACCCATTGACTGACACTCACTTGGGCAAAGTAGAGTTTGAGCTTCTTGCCGTTGAACTCGGACTCGTGCAGCTCGATGCGAGCGCGGGCGGCGGCCTCTGGGGTGCTGAAGTTGATCCGGACTCTCCGGAAGCTTTTAAACATCTGGAAAGTTGTCTGTTCATCGTAGCTCCTAAACAACGCTTCAAACCTCTCCTGCGGAAGATAAAAACAGAAAACACGTGATAAGAGAGGGATTTGAAAGATATTTAAGTTAAATAATTGAGCAGGTTGACCTTAAGTGCCTTGCCATGTCTGCTGATATTCTGAAATTCACATTATCTGTTCATTCATCTGGATTAAACATACTTTATGTGAATAATAATGTGAAAGGGTATCAATAGTAAGTAGGCATTGGGTCCAAATGAGGCTGTAACTAACAGTTATATTCATTATCCACAAATGCGTCTGTTTATTTTTCGATTTATTCTTCCTTATTCCTTAAAAAAAAACCTGTGAGAATCTCTTCAGATTGCGTGTTTTATCCGAAAAACACTCAATTTACACAAATACAGAACAGAGAAACTTGAAACTGGAACCAGCAAATTTGCTTTATGAGTGAATTAAATAATTAGCTTATTATTGTCAAAATTGTTAATGAAGTTTCTGTCGATCTAATCAATTAGCTGACTTAGTTGGTTTTAGCGCAGCTACATTTTTACTGGAGCAACAAAGTCATATTTTAGATGCTTTATTTTGAAAATAATCCTTCAAATTTCATAAGAAATGTTATCAAATGTTCTTAGTAACGGTATTTTGTATAATATCCATCACAAACGATGTCATCTCTGCACTATTTCCATATTCTTTTGTGAAAAGATGAGACAAATTTAGGGTGAGTTAAAAACTTTGAGGGTTTAAGTTATTCACTGACACCCCTGCCTGAGCGTCAGGCATGACTCTAACTGCTCTGCACCCATTTAATTTGCTATTGAGTTAATGGGAAAATTATTTCCAATTTCCCGTCATTTTCCTGCAATCTTCTCTCACGCTGCCTGTCTCACAGTCCTCTTTCCTCCCCGTCTCTTTATGTAATTCTCTCCTTTCTCTGATCTCTCCCCCCCTTCCTCTTTATGCACCGCACTTTGTCTTTAACTATACCCACATGATATATTCCCACATCTCCTGTGTTTTATTACTCGACCCTCTCTCTGTGCGCACCTTTTCCTCCTCAGCTGTGAACTCAATCAAGCAGCTCGGCAGGAGGGCGAGAGGAAAATGAAAAGAGGCCGCCGGGAGAGTTGGTTTCTGAGTAATCAGTGGCGCTGTCAAAATCAAGATGATGGACTGAACAGTTTCATCACTATCACTTTGCACTAAAGGTTTGTGCAAAGACAAATGTACACATACCAATCAAATGATCATTCTATCGCCTTTTCCGATTCCCTTTCATTTGTCCACGCGGCCAACGTCCTCAGAGCCACACGTGTGCAGTCAGTGGCGTCAACGGTAATTGGTAAGTTCGGCCCCGATCAAATCAGTCCATGATTGCGAGCCAGTGCTTGTCTCAATATATTTTAAGTGGGAAACACTAGACTGAAATACTCCCACAACACTTCCCTTGTTCGGCTGACACAGCACCTCTCACCAGGACGGAACGTGTGCGTGTTAGCTGGAGGAGCACAGGCAGCATGTCGGCTGTGAGATCTGCCTCTGCACATTAGTGACAGCTTAGTGACGGCAGACACCGGAAACCTTTTAACTCGGCACACTGCAATGAGTGCTCAGTTTGGCTGTGTCCTTCGGCTGAATCCATAAAAATGAACTCTTGCACATATACATCTGGTGTTATCATGTTTGACAATATGTGATTCCAGAAAAATAAATCATTCCGTTTGATAATGTTAACAATTATTGGGATTGAATGCATCGTGAAACTACGGCAACACATATTGCTTATAATATGAACCAATGTGAAAGTCATGCTGTAATCGAATTTCCATAAATGCTGGAGGGAAGCTGTGCACCGCCATAGGGCAGCAACTAGCGATGATTATTTTATATTATTTATTGCGAAAGTAATCTTTTCACTTTTTCTCGTTTAATCAATTAATTGGTTGGTCTACAAAACTTTCCAGAAAAAAGTGAAACATGTCCATCTGTGAGTTGCTTTTAAAAAACATTTTTTTTAAGAACTTTTATTTGAGAAGCTGTAACCATCAAAAATGTGCTTACTTGATTAACTGACTCATCATTTAACACCAGCAATATGTTACTTCAGCAATGGAAAGTAAAGTAAGGACTAAAGGTAAAAAAAAAAAAAATCATTAAAACCAAGATGTAATGTATAAATGTAGCTTCATTTTCACTCAATCATATCGAGCGTCACATAATGACATACATTACTTTATAACACATTTATTTTACTACTGCTTAGGAAATAAGATGGAAATCAAGATGTCCTTAATGATCTGGGAACTAAATATATTTTCAAAGCCTATAGCATCATTTGTAAAACATTTTACAATTATGGATTAAGGTGCTATCATTTTGCGGTCCTTGATGAATGTCTATTTCACTACAGCTCACTAAGCGCCTCTAAAATACTGGGTGCCTTCTGCATCTCTGCAGAGAAATCACATCCTCTCCCTGTCTGACACACGCAGAGTTGTAAATGACTGTGCAAGCTGTGAAACACAGTTGCTGCAGTGTGGCGTACACTGTGGTAAAACTATTTGCATTTCAAGAAATAAGCAGATTAACACTTTTTTTTCCCCTCACGATCCTCCCTCCTTGTTTTATTTCTAGTTCTTCTCCCCATGTGAGTGCATCAGGTTTTCCCTTGCTGAACGCCTCGGGGTGGCTGGCTACACATCAGAGCTGACCTCACCTCCGGGCTCTGCGATACCATTTTTAGTCAGGTTTGTAGTTCGCCATACAAGGTGCATTCTAAACAAGCACGGAAGAGAGGTCGAGTCAGGAATGTGTGAATATCTTGACTCCTTTTATGCGTTTTGAGAATTGCTGACTAACTTAGCAATTAGAATGCTTACAATCCCACAAGAGCCAGAGGAGAGGGAAGAGTGTGACTCACCACGATGCAGGAACAGCAAAGTGTTAAGTGTGCTCGTTTAAAATTGATTCTCTCACCCCCCACAGAAAACACAATCAAAATAGTAGTTAACCAAATAGCTTATTCCCTTTAATTGTGTACAAACAGCAGAAAAAAAACATGTCGTATAGAAAGGGTCACCCTCTGCAAACCCGATGGCAGTTTTAATCTCTTGGGAGTCTCTTAACTTTATGGAATTGAAATACATTAAATATCTTTCTTATGCGTCTCTTTTGATCAGGTTTCCTCGTGCGTTGAGCCCCTGTTGGTGTGAGAGAACACACCTTGTAGCAAAACTTTCAAGTGGGCACAGCAAATTTGTTAGGGACCCAATGAGACAGTTTTGATTTTCGTATTCTCTAAAACGGACAGTGTTGCTGTTTAAATCTTTTCGGTCACTTGGGGTAAGTGAAACAAGCTTCAATTTGGTTTTGATGTGGCTAATGTGTTATCAACCATGATGAATGTCAGTCCAATATTCACTCTATTTGTAGCTCTGTTTTGCTCTCTGCCAAGTCCTGAAAATATCTGTCTCTTTAGCTGCTCAATGCTCCGCTATGGTCACCGGCTAGTTGCTAACTTTGTCTCTCTGCTGTTACTGAGACGCGAGCAGTTGGGTTGATTTACGGGTTATGAGCTTAAACCGGTTTTATTATGACATATTCAGGCAAATTAAGGAGTAGCCTACATCAGCAACCTGTGCCCACAGCGTCACGGAGTGCACGTGACTGTGAGTATGATAGTAAGTTTCACAAGATTACATTTGAGCCCATCGTGACAACGTTGTAATTTACCTTCAACTAAAAGTAGTTATTATTTTTAAATGGGTGTTTTGTCACCACAAGTGACACACTCCACCTTACAATGTATGTTTGCATGGCTAATAAAATAAAAGCCTTAAAAAAACTAAACGTCTGGGTCTCTGCATGGGATCATGAAAATTTCATAGTACAACCTTGGCCAAAACTTGGCCTTATGAAACATGCTTTTCAAAATAAAATAAAAAAATCAAAAATCAAAAACAGCACTACAATCTAAATCCTACTTAAAATTTAAGCATTTAACCAGCTATGGTTTGTTTGTTAACTCCTCTGATTTTGGTTTAATTGTATTTAGCTTGACAATGACAACAAAGTACTTGTTTGGCCTCTCTGCAGAGCCCACTTAAGCCCTTAAGCAAACCGTGAATTTTCCATGAGCCTTAGCCAGCTACTATGACTCCTATGTCATCAAACTCCATGTGTGATAACCGATAAGGTAGCCTCTCTCACACACACACACACACACACACACACACACGCACACAAACACGCACACAGCGGGTAATTCCTTCACCTAAATTGATGTTTTGGCACAAGGAGAGATGTGGGAAAGCTCCGAGATCATGTTCCATAATAGCATGTACTGTTTGTTTTTAACCCACTGACGCCGATACACCCACGGCCGATTGGTGTGTAACAAGTGAGCGTGCTCATCACTAATTTATGCGGCCTCTATGAGCGGACATCCTGAGGGAACGAGAGGAGGAAAGAGGAGGGGGAACGAGGAAGAGGAGAGGGGGGTTGAGTTACAAAGAGCTGAAAAGTGGCCTGCTCATCTACCATCGAAATGTTCCCTGCGGTGACCCACTCTCTTTGTTCTCTTTGTGCATGAGTGTGTGTGAGACAGACTTGTGAGTACGCATGTGTGTGATGTGCACAATGTGTTCAGGATTCTTCGCTGTGTTTCCACAATTAGTTAGCTGGTATTTCTGTAGGTATCAGAGCGCACAGAGGGCATGTCTGCATGGAAAAGTAACGTGACAGGTAGCAGCATTCGGACCTAAGCGCAACTGAAGGACGACTGCCCGCCTGTCAGCAGAGACAGACTGGTTTTAACTGCACACACAAATACATACACAGCTTGATCCAGCACCTGCTACTACAGCGTTTGCAGTGACTGTAGGACAAGAGGTGAGAGAGGAGAAGAGAACAGCGTGTTCTTGTTTTTCATTCCCATCGAGGCAGATAACAACATCTATCGGAGAAGCTGGACGAAAATGCGACGTTTCCCCACATACAGTAACTAGGTAACACAAAGCAGGGTACACGTGGGAGAAGAAATGAGGGGAAAGAAAAGCATCATTTTAAAACCCAACATCACTCTCACGGTTCCTTCTGACGTAAAAGTCTATGCTTCACCCACAGGCTTTGTTTATCTGACGTGCTTAGGGGGAGACAGTCGAGAGGAGGGGCCGTGAAGTCACAGCTCTCGACTTGCCGACAACTTGGCTTGATTGAAACAGCAAGTGATGCCGTTATTGCTGATGACCGCATGCTTCTCCATGTAACCTTTACATAACTGCCAGGGTGTGCCTCCACAGGCCGAATTCCCTTCCCTTCCTCTCTTTGATTGTCTCGTTATCTCGGCCCCGCTGTTGCACATCTGAGCGAGCCAGGGGGACCGTTTCACTAAATTTGCAACGCGATACCTTTTCCTCTCACGTTCATTTTGACACGTTTAACTTATCACTGCAATTGCCATTCTTGCGACCCATTTCCGAGAATGCGAGAACCATGTAGGACTCCTAAATGTATACGATTGTATACAAATGCTACAATTAGCGATCGGTGTGTAAGCAGTGCTCGCATATCGTTTTTGTTAAACGGTGCCCTCTTTCAAAAGACAATGACTACTGATGCACAAACAAAATATTACCTAGAGAGAAATATACTTTAGGCCCTGTGTTTAAGGTTTCTACAGATTTTCATCAAAAAGTACAAATGAGATTTTTTGAAAAAGGTACCAGGACTTTATTTCCCCGTACACCCAACAAGTGTTCATGTTTCCTGCTCCAAGGGCACAACTATCCCCACAGTTTACAGTAAACAGTCCTCTTGGTAGCTCACAAAATGCTTCTGGTAATAGAAAGTGAAGGGAAAATTGGGAGAAAAATGCAAATGGGCTGTGCCAATGTGCCACATTTAAAAACAAACAAAAAAAAAAAAAGCCCGCAAGTTGTATTTCTAAAGTAAAAATGTTTAACCAATTTTGTACAATGTAGCGAGCCATGACTGAACTGTCTATATATGAAAAGAGGTTGAATCATCATGAACACGGCAACATTTCCTCAGGGGACTGTTGTGGCCACATAAAGATCTAGAAGGAAGAATGCGACACACAAAAAGGCCCGACAAAGAGACAGAAAGCAACCCGGCAATAAAAAAAATCAGGAGCCAGTCCGGCGGTGGCTGCAGGGGCATCCTTCAGCTGATTGCCTCTCGGGTAATGAGGCAGTTATGTCCCTGAGGGTAATGGAAAGGATGTCATCGCAGTGGCAACGGGACATGACTGCGGGCATGACTCACATTCAGCGGCACAGGGAGGCAGCGAACGCAGAACCAGCCAGTGGTCCTGACACACAATTATCCGAACAAAAGATCAGTCGGCTTAGGGATGAGGCGCAGGTTTATAGGTCGTTGTCAACAGGGTTTCATCTGGGGCAAAGTCAGGCGGCCGAACGATAAATATCTGATTGACAGAACAGTGCAGAAGCGACCGCCGGGCTACGGGAGATGAGATCAAGCGGAGGAATTAAAAAAAGTATTTACAGTGTATCTACTTCACACCTCTTACAGGTAATGAATCAGTCAAGTTGGGTGTAACCGTGCGACTGTGACTTAAGTGTTTTCCCATCTTATGTAAAGGAAGGATTAAGTTTCTTCAATGTGTAGGGATCACTTACAATTAGCAGAGCTTCAGGTCCATCCTGTTCTGTTTGCACAGTAAACACAGTGGCGGATAAACACGCAGGCGGTTTCAATCTCACTTGCTCCAAACAAAATACCAGATTCTGAGTGTATTCTCAGCAAATTGTTCTTTTACTGTGATGTTCGGCAAACGCTCCAGCATGCTGTCGACTTTCATTGTCCCCGTTGTCAACTCATTGTGCGTTTTAGGGAGTTAAACAAGGCTCACGTATTCAACTGTTTGTTTTCTGTCACAGGTTTTGGCTTTTAAAATGTAAATATATGTAAAAAAAATAAATAAAAACAGTGTTTTCTTCAAAAGTGTTTTTTTTTTTTTAATAGTAAATGTAATTATTTTGGGATTTGGACTGTTGTTGTTGCCTTTAAAAAATGTTTCCGCCATTTCATTGACCAAATGATTAACCCATTAATCGAGAAAACAATAAGAAGATTAATTAGTGAAGATTACCATCGGTTGCATTCTTAATCCAGAAAGCTTTGTCAGTGTAGAAACTGGCAGCCACAACATTTAAACTCACTGACGGAGTCAAAATGCTCTATTTTGATCTAGTTTCTCATTTAAGCTAGTACAGTAAAGTTTAAATCACATTGGCTCTCAGATACCAAAATCCATGAGTGTAATCCACAAGATAGTCCAATTCTATGTTGAATTACACCATTTGGCATTTAGGATCAAAATGAAAAGATTTACCAGGCCTAATTGGGAAAAGAAGGGTTATTCTGCGTTTTTCTCTTCTTTGGTGAATCCCTCCTCTTTCTCCGCGACACGTGCGTGGCTTTAGCACAGTCTAATCCAGACCCTCATGCTTGAATGGGATTTGGGTGAAAACCAACAAACTAGGCCACGGAGCCTCGGGTTGAGTCAGGGATACTGTTGGACTAAAAATAGATTATGTTGGAATAATTAAGAAAATTCATTTCTTAAGTGTGTGGATCCTCTTTTTTAATTACCGTCCTCCCTAAAGGGCTAAACTAGAACCAGTCTAATGAGGTCGAACAAGAGAGGCAGATTATAGCGATAACAGATGCAACTAGATAATAAATCTCATACCTTCATGCATGTCTGATCCAGCACATTTTTGCTTATCACATTCCTTATGTTTTCCATTACTGTTCCACAAAACAGAGCCAACTTTCCATTGCAATTAGATCTGTGTGCAGTTGCAGCATGCACTTGTGACATGAAAATGTATTATGTTTCGAACACAGCAGACCTTTTGGCTGCCAAACTTTACTACGAACACTGACGCAAAGTAAAACAAGTACTCAAAATAGGAAGATGTTTCCATTACGTTTTTCAGGTTTTCGACCCTGTTTACAATGCACCTCAATGAAGAGTGTCTACTGTGTTTCAGTTAAATGTTCTGCAGCAGTTAAACTAACATTGTTACAGTCATCCTTTTGCCAGATCTGCGACAATGCAAGTATTTGCTGGTATCTATTATGCACTCCCCAAATCCTCCCCTTCCTGGAGCATTATCTGGAGGTACTCATTATTTTTTAATCATAGCTCATTTGTTGATTTTCTTTTCTTGCGATCAGTTTACTGCCAACTAAAATAGCCATAATGCTAGCTGTCTGAGGCTAATGTGCTGCTAATAATAAGTGACATTTGCAGTAATTCCTGCTGGATTAACTGTTATGTATTTTTACTATTTGCACTGTGCAAGTTGAACGTGTTTCAACACACCCGGGGGCTTTATGAATCTACTTCATAAACTTACAGACGAGAAGTAAAAGGACAGAGGAGAATTAAAAGGACAGAGGATAATTAAAGGCTGAGCTGAACACACAGAGAAGCCAGGCCGTCTTAAACCTAACATCTGTACAGCCAACGTAAACACAAACAGGCCAGTAGTCAAATTTGCGCAAATTATGCAAGGTGAAAATCACATGGTTTTCTGTATGAACACACCTTGAGGCTAGTTTTGCTAACACAACATTTTAAGTAACTGTTTGGCTAACTACTATGTATTTTGCTCTTTGTACTTTCTCTCTTGTGGACTAATTACTGTGTCGTACTTCCTATGGGGACTTAATGTTGATCTTTCCCCAGCATGAGGGACAACCTAATTATTTTGACAGCTAGTCCATACCTCTGTGACTCCATTTCCTTTGGACTTACATTTTTTCCTGGTATCTCATATCAGGGATTTTTTTTTTTAAATCACTGTCATTGCATTTGTTGTCCAATACTGCTTTCATAGTTTCACAATATCTTCCTGTAAAAAGGGCCACTCCTTCAACCCTTCTTACCTCCGCCAAGAAGATTATGTCTTAAGTTTGGTTTGCTGGTTTGTCAGCAGGATTACTGAACAAACGACGAGCCTGATTGTCATGAAACTTGGTGGAAGGGTGAAGTATGGGCCAAGAAAGAACCCGTTCAATTTTGGAGTTGATCCTGATCACAGGGCAAATATACACATTACTTTTCACTTATGGAAACGGCCTTGGTCGAGGTCTGCACTCTGCCCTTCTAGTGCGTACGTAGCTGTGGACGGACACGCATGGTGAGGATAAACGAAAGAAACTAATGTTGTCTTAAAAATCAATTTAACACCAGAAATAGCCAAGTGGCCACCAACAGACTACTATTTTTGAATGTTACTACAAACCTATTTGTTTATGTGTTTAAAGTGCCTGGCATTTAGTTGCTTCAGAAAGACCCCAGGAGTTATTAAAAGAGTTCGGAAAAGACAGAGTTTTTCCCTTTCTTTATCTGTAATATAAATATGCTGATGGCATGTATACATAGTCGGCTCAGTGAAGTTACACCACTGTTTGCTCTACACGTAGCATGGGAGCGTGCGGCCAGTGGTTTAGCACGAGGAAAGACGGTAACCTACAGTTAGCTTGCCGACTACTTAGGATGAGGTAACGTGCATCAGTGGATAAACTCGGATGTTGCGTGTGTGGTGACCCAACATTCAGGACACACGGGCGTACACAGCGTCTGTCAAAGCAGCTATTCATTTAAGCATAGCAGCAAATCCTCAGAATTGCAAAACAAAAACAACAAGTAGCTTTTGTGTGTATTGTGAGGGCTGCATGAGAACCGGGGAGGCATGTGAATGGGGCAAGTGTTTTACAGTGGGATCAATAGCTCGAGGGGGGAGAGGTATCGACAGGGGCCGACACTGCGGCGCTACACTGCCGCTCCCTCTGGGACAGTGTGTCCACGGCAGGAAGATTGAAATCAGTTTACAGCATAAGGGGACACATTAATCCTATTAGCACCAATCTGGTCGTTATGGTTTTTCATGTGGCGGGAGCTTTTCCTAGTCAGCAGCACTTAGGCCTCAGTTGAACACACAAACACAAACACATTTTCAGACACTCTTAACATGCGAGTATGTCCACACAGTCTCCCATGAGATTCACACACTTTTGGCGACGGTAATCCAAAGAGTTACACAACATTACATAAGGTGGCTAAGAGATGCTGCAGCTCTTACCTTCGGCCACCACAGCTTATGTACAGACGAGCCCTTTCTCTCCACTCACCACTGTCTCTTCCTGCAGCTCTGTTGCAGTTTACCGTCTTTCTTTATCTGTCTGTTGGCAGCACCCAGCTGTAATGATGGTCAAACATTGCTTGAGCAAAGCTAGAAGCATGGCACAGCTGACAAAGTGCAATGCAGGTCGCATTTCATGATAGGAACACGTTGGCAGATTTGGAAAGTAAAGCACAATTTTGAGGCGCTTGTATATTATTGTTATTTTTATTCTTCTACTCCGCTGCATTTCAGAAGGTAATGTAGTACTTTTTACAGCACTGCATTCATTTCAAAGCTTCAGATTCAGATTATAAAAAATATATATATAAATCAATGAATAAATGATGATGTGTTATTATACAGTATATTAAATTACCCAGCAGTACATTATGCTAAATGTAGCCCCACCTTTACCAGCTGCAACATTATGATGTTATGTACGTTAATGCATCGATACTCCAACACTATGTTATATATTATTCTGAAAATGGACATTCTGCATAAAGAGTACTTTCACTGGAAGGAACTTTAAGTGTTTTTTGATGAAAGTCCTTTCACTCAAGCACAATTTTGGATGCATGACTTTTACTTGTAACAGGGGATTTCTACATTGTGACATTGCTACTTCTAGTAAGTAAAAGATCTGAATACATCTTTGACCACTGCCTATATGGGTTGAATCTAGGTAGATAGATATAGGTCTTTATAAATTCTTCTTTACTACTTCAGAAACAAAAGGTTATTTGGTAATTGTTGTTTTGTATAACCAACAATCCAAAACCTACTGATATTCAATTTACAACTGAGAAAATATTCAAATGAACAGGTTTTTAGAATTTTAAACCAGTCATTTCTGCTTGATAAATAACTTAATTAATAATTCATTAATCATCAAAATTGTAGCCAATTAATTTCCAGGTAATTGACTAGTTGACTTCTCGCTTTATCACTTCTATATCTTTCTAAAAATGGAAACAAAGCTTTAGAAAACATTAGTAAAGTTGTCCCTTAGCTTGCAGTATGCTGCAGACACAATGGTCTGAAGCACGACTGTATTCTTAGATAATTGGTTTAGCATTGCTATTTTAAGCACTCAAGCAACCTCGTCTTTCCAGAGCCGTTTGTGTTGGACTGGAAATTGTATTGGAAACTCTGTTCGACCTGTAATTTCAATAACAAAGGTCAATCATTGTATGATTCTTTGGTGAGTAAATTGTAGGCCTCTACTTTCCATTGTGAGGCCTTTTTCTTTGCTTCTAATTTTATCACTTCATACTTGTGTCTTCTTGGACACATGGTAACCAGACGCTGCACCCAGGAGACTGTGCTTTGTTCTACGTCACCCTAACGGACGCAGCGCTAACCTTTAGTTGACACCTGAGCCCCGGCACTTCTCTAAGGTTTCCTTAGGCCAATGTGAGCTGCCCATCTCCACCTGTCTAGTGCCCGGACTGGGGGAGCAGGCACACCTGAGCCTACAGCTTTGGCCCAGGATCGCTCAACCTTGCCAAGACGCAGATATGGTTTCCTACCAGCACAGAACATGATACTGTCAGCGTCTAAGTCCATCCTGTCTGTCCTGCCTCTGCTCCTCTGCCTCCTGCCTTCACCTCAACAACTCAGCTCAGAGCGCATCACAACAGTGTTTTGAAATGCTGGGCCTGAATCATATTAAAATTCAGACCTTATTTATGTTTGATGAGCAGGGAGCGAGAGGTCTGTCGGTGTCCTTTCTCTAAATAATAAAACACTGCAGAGTAAGTGGGTTACTAACTAAATGGCCAACGATTAATAACATCAGATCAAGTCAATTAAGACAGGTAATAAACCTGTCAAGGACTTTCCTATGATACAAAAACGTGATTCTAATGCAGAAAATATGAGCAATGTCTGCTCTGAAATCTTCGAAAAGTGAATCGGCAAATATTTCGTTGACTGATTAATCTTAAATGTCATTTTTCAAGCAAAAATGCCAAATATAACGTAGTTCCAACTTCTCAATTGTGAGGTTTTACTGCTTTTCTTTGTCTTATGTGATAGTAAACTAATTATGTTTTGGTTTTAGACGTCATCATGTGCTTTAGAAAACTGTGGCACAATTGTTGTATAAACCAAACGGTTAAACGAGAAAATAATTTGCAGATCATGAAAAAATATGATATGATTCATCTAACCTTTACTCTCTACAAAGCCATTAATTCAGTCTACAAAGGATTAGAGTGAAATATTCCACATCAGGGCTGCACAATATATGGTTTTCATCGCAATATCAACTTGCGCTACAAACACATCGCGAAAAACTGCGATATTGCACTCAGGAATTTCTTAAGTTAGTTGAAAGAATGTATCAGTAGAAAAGCGCACTTTAAAATGTAACTATCAATTACAAAATAGTTTTGGTGGCTTTTGTCTTCAGTTCAATGTTTAATTTATTCAATAAAAGAATGTTGGAAATAATTTCCTTTTTTTTATTCAAAAAGCAATTTGTTGTATTTTAGCAGTAAACTGAAAGCAGCAGAATCGTCAGAACTGCGTACACTTTAATATCCGTTTATTTATCGCGAGTAGTATCGTGATTGCGATATTCAACGATATTGCATGTGGCTAAGGTTCCTCATATTGCACAGCCATATTCCACATTTGATAAGTTAAAACAAATCACATGAAGTTACAAAAGGATACATTGTTTTGTTCCTTTGTTGCTCAGTTGCTCATAATAGCGGTCACAAATTAAAGGGAGTGACAGCACGTTACGTAAGGAGGGTGTGCATCAGAAGAGACGGTGGGAAAGAATGAAAACGTCAGCAAAATCACTGGAACTACAAATAGCAGATTAGTCATCAAATCTCTCCTCCTTTCTTATAAAAAAGCATAACTTCTGTGACGATAAAGCCTGAGAACAGACATATGACGCAAGGGACAGACAGGCAGGGGGACAAATGGAAACTAACCCAGGTGGACGGAAACTTCTAGAGGCGTCCTCGGCGAGGAGTTGTGTGTGTTTGCTGACAGAGGTGTTTGTCTGTAGGTCCGTGAGTCCGCTGACTCACTGCTGTGGTTGGAGTGTGTGACTGTTGAGTGTGTGACCGTGTCAGTGTTACTACAGTCGTCTGTCTGTGGGAGAGCAGGCTTAAGCTTAAACTCTGTCCTCTGTGGCTTGCAATGCAGCCATTCTGTAGGTTTTTTTTTAATAACATGTTACAATAGTGCGTGAATGGGTCATAATGTCAAAGTCCTGTTTTTCTCCCAATGCTTCCTAATTAAAACATGTTCAATTCGGTGACAGACTGCAGCCGGAGAGGCACTTATCAAGAGAAAGAGCAGGTTGACAGGCTGATTAATTATTCATACATGTATAAAAGAGCAAATAAATGGGCAACCATCAAACTGGCAAGTGAATAAATAAATACATTAAATGCAAACGGCAGCGTCAAATCAAGCATGCAAGGTAACTGCAAAGGCTTGCGTCCCGCTCTGTGTTCTTTAATACACTCACTGCCTGCCAACGTGCTATGACCTTCACCATGTGTCCTGTGCTATCATCTGCTGATGCTGCTACATTTTCCAGGTAATGATGGTGTTGTGACGAACATACACATACTACAGCGTCTGCCCACAGCTCTGGCCTCGCTAAACCTCGCAGCAACAATGGTCCTTTTGTTTTCTCCGAAATGGATACAAAGCACTTCGGTATGAAAGCCCACTGTACCACCGGCTCTGCCATTATGGCAACAACAACCTGCTCTGTCCACAGCCTCTGTGTTTTGCCTCATTAATGATGTAACCGGCTGGGATGGAGCCAAGGCAAGCCATTTCAACTGTGTCAAAACAATGGCTCCGAAACACCACAGCCTTTTCTCTAATTAAAAACCCACCATTCACTTTATTTTCTTCATGTTGGCCATTCAAGCACCGCTGCCATTGCCTAATCGTTCCCAGAATTGTCTATAAATAGCAGCAATCAGCATATTAGTTCACCTTAAGTGCGGCGCAACCAAACAGTAGCCTTGAGATTATTGTTTGTCATCTTCAGATTTGGAGATATTAATAAAAAAACAGGGGCCTCAGACAGGCTCAGATCTTGTTGAGTGATAATAAAAACAAGAGCAGGCTGACAGGGAGGTGAGCTCAATCAGAGGCCGCTCCCCACGTGCCCTGCTTTTAATCTGGCCTCTCCCACCGGCGCTCTCCATCACTCTCCGTGTGCCAGAAACCAAGATTAGTGATGTTCTTTGTGCCATTCGAAGAAGTCGGCCCCCTGTCTGCTCTGTTAATTGTGCACGGACCCCCTTTTCTTTAGGTGAGTCTGGGAGAGGTGGGCTGATAAGAGCTGCTTGACAGGAAGCTTCAGTGAAGAATGCGCTCTGATCAGACTGCCTGTGGCTGTGTCGAGCCTGCCTGGGGAGGATGGCGGATCTTAGAGCGCTGAACATTAAATTAAAGAAAAGCAAATATCACTAAGATATAAATGGCATCTATGATCCGAGTTTCCCCTTGCAACACGATAGCACAAGTCCTGTGTTGTAAACAAAAGAGACAATTCACAATATGTCATGATTAGGAGTATCATCAGCATCAAACCCTGCACATTCACCACCGCTGAGGTTTCACAGACAGCCAGCTAGTTTGCTTTCACCTAGAGTCCCTGGGAAATCTTAATGATTATGACCGCTGTCCTATAATTACAGGACAACTGCAGGGTGACACATTCAATGTGTCTTTCACCTTGGCTGGTCTGCGGTGGTTAGAAAGTGTAATGAGAGTTGGGAGCAAGCACAGCAGCTGCTTGGCTTCGCTGGGGGAACGCAGACCACGGGGTGGGACAGAGGCTGAAAGGCAGTGTTTGTTATGTTCAAATAGGCAAGGATATTCGTCAGTAACGTCCTATTACGATCACATAGCGTACTTACTGTATGTGCAATTCATGCCATGACAAACACAAGAAGTAGGACATTTCACACACACATATCCGTCTTGGCAGCTAGGGAAAGGTTACTGTAGTAATGCACATGGAGTTGCAAAAAAAAGTGATAAATATGGCTGACCAAGGTGCTGTGGGGATGAGGGTGGGATGACTGGGTGCTTAAAACCTGCAACTGCTGCTTTTGGATGCAAGAAATAACTGAATTCAGCCTTCAACCACACCAGAGCACATCAGCACTGAGGAACACCTAGACACTGGCTGCCTGTGATGAACTGTATGCGTCTCTTAGAAATACACACAGTCATAGTTTTAGATGATCCAACCCGTGTCAGACTCCTGAGATGCACTGTAGCTTGCTTTTATTCTTTTTCCAACTGCCTGCGTCTCTTTCCGTCTCTTTGGTGATGAGTCAAATCAGACAAGCAGGTGAGGGAATATATTCTGACATGGAGTTTCCAAAGGGTTTAGTGGGTGAGCCAAGCTTTGGCAGACCATCTGTGTGTCCTTTAAAGAGCCAAAACTGGCACGTTACAGTGCCAAAGGTGGGCCCACTTTGAACACATTTAAGTGCAACTGCTTTCCTAGTCCGTGACTGACAGGCCGCATACCGAATACCTGTACCTGCCCCTAGGGCGTGTCAATATAATGTGACTGTAGGGAGTTAGTTGAGTCGAGTCGAGTCGGTTAGTCGAGTTAAAAGTGAACGTACTTCAAGTTAGGTACATTTTTATTCAATAGTACAGAGGGAAAAAAGAATAACTCACATTACCTACACTGCATATTCATTCTATATAACACCAATCACAACCATTTAGACTTTCATGGTTTGATTATGTATACCACCGTTTTTTTTAGAATGAACGTTATGTTTGTTTAATAATTATCAGAATTTTAATTGGATTGTTAATTTTTCAGAATGCCATCTGACCTCGTGCACCTGCAATGCTGCTGGGATGAGGATGAGCAGATTTAAAGAGAGGGGGGGTGGGGGCAGAAGAGGGTCTGTCCGCCACTGCGTCTAAAACTGCCTCACTTCTTTCCCTGCATGTGCCTTGCATGAACAATTCAACCCATCACACCCTCCCATTCAACTTGCGCATCATCTCCAAGCACCTCACGCTCCACAACTTACACAACGACTCCACAATTGGTGCATTAAGGATCTTTGTGCGTGCGCGCACGTGCGTGCGCGTGCGTGTCCCATTCGTGAATTGTCTACCCGTTTCTGCAATTCATCAAGCGTCAATCAACTGGGATGTGCGCGCGGCGCGGGACGTGCGTCTCGGCGGGCTGCGGCTCCCATTGATAAAAATCCTCGTCTGAGAGACAGGGCTGCATTCAACGTCACCATGACATGCATGCACTTCTTTGTGGCAGCATGCAGTCTGTCCTGAGCAAACCGCTGCACACCACAAGGGCACAACCGTAATGATTAGTTGGAATGTGCGTTTTTTTTTTTTTTTTTTTTTTTTTTTTTTTCTCTCTCTCCTGTGTGTTGTTGTTGGTGAAAAACCGTACCTGCATTTTGTCTGACGTAAACACTTCGGTGTCTACTTCGCAGGCGATGATGGTCACCATCTCCAGTTTCATATTTATCGATGGCATTCCCTTTCGTGGTTAGGGAGAAAAACCCGACACGGAGTAAAAGTCTTTCTCCTCCTCTAAAGCAGCGGGTCGGAAAAAAAAAGTCTTTAAGGTTCTTCCTCCAGAAACTTGAGGTTAAGTCCAGCTGACTGTTCTGGTCGGTTTTCTCAGCTGAGAGAGTTGCTGCTCGACTCCTCTCTGCACTGACGCGCTGCTGAGAGTGATGCTGCAGCAGCAGCCGCACAAGCCCTCTCTCTCTCTCTCTCTCTCTCTCTCTCTCCCCCTCTCTCCCTCCTGCCCTCCCCCTGCCTCCACATTGACGTCATTACCATCCTCACGTTCGTCGTGTTTTACGCCACTACAGAGCTCGACGAACCGTACAGGGGCCACTGCAGAATTCACGGGCCGGTTTATTCCGCTTTTTCTTGTATTTTCGTGAGTTTTTATGTTTACCGAGCTGCTGAAGGAAAAAAAAAATAAAAATGTGGCATAACCTTTTTGAAAAATTCAGTTCATCTGCCAAACTGTAGGCTACATCAAGTTAAATCCGCATCAGTGTCACCCTGACTGCATTCAGACAGAGAGCCTGTTATTTAGCTTGCATGCCTTTGAATGACGCTCTTATATACATACAGTACAACAAGATATAACCACAGGGGGTGGACGGAATACCAGGAACATCTAGGCTATATCAAGTCTTATGTAAATGACATACAATAACGGCTATTTTTGTTAAGGCTCTGTCACAGAGGCAATTTTGAGAGCATAGTTTGCAGTGCTAGAGGACCAAATCTAAAAACCTTACAATAATGCAAACTAATACAACAGTTTCAACAATCACCATCACGTTAAATCCAACACAGTCACATCAAAAACTGAAAGTTACAAGGTCATATATATGTAGGGCTGCGACTAAACAAATCATCTTATTAGCGATTAATCGTTTAATTACTTTTCCCTTTTTTCTACTATTAAATATCAGAAAACTGTGAAGAATCCACATCACAAAGAGTCCAAGTTAACATGTTATGTCATACTAACGGTCCAAAACAACAAAGATGAAACAGAGAAGGAAGCAAATCTTCAAGTTTGAGAAGCTGAAAATGTTTGGTAGCTGTACTTAAAGCAACATTATGTAACTATTTTATCATAAAATAACCGCTTCACAAGTGGTTTTGATGCTACCCTGACTTGTAGTAGAGACAATGGTGCCTCCTTCAGTCCCACTCTGCGCCCCGAACGCCTGTTCTTGCACTGTGTAATTCAGTGAGCGGGTCGTACAATCTCCCAGGAGAAGAGCTTAAGGCTTTACGGCACTAAGATGAATTTGGTGAAACTGGATCATATTTAGAGAGAAAAAATGTTTTCTAGTTTTCCATCTGATGTGCTCCGGCCGCTCTGCCTCGACTCTTGGTGATTTACGGAGTGTCCTGATGGACAGAAAGCTTTACTTGTTGCTAAAGTAACAACTCTGAAACTGTAGGGGCGCTAAATCGCAATATTACAGAATCTTATAATAAGTCGCTTTAAGAAATAACTTAAACGTTTCTGTTGATCTTTTAGTCGACTAATCGTATCACTCAAATCAAATTGCTGACAATTTAAGAACATGCGCCTTGTGACGGGGGGGGGGGGGGGGGGGGGCATTTACAGCATACTATAAAATATTGTTTTGTATAAATCATGGGGTCATGTGACTGCCTCGCTGACAGACAGCGCTGTGCGTCAAAAGTACAACGCTTAGTGAAGGCATCTACTGTACTGCCATTTTTCCCCCCTGTCAAGGCATAATTGCGTAACCATGCCTGTCAGCTGCATGCTCCGGAGTTAGTGCTGCCTTCAGTCTACATGGCATGTGGCTTCATGAGCCTAAGAATAACAGACAAACAACATGGTTGCATGGCGGTCACGCTGCTGTGTCCAGTGCCAAAGCTGCTCCCCTACATGCTGTTAACAGAAAGACATCTATTTTGGGCATTATGATCTTCAGGGCAGATTCATTGTAGATCCTGGAAAGACTCAGATTTAAAAAACTTTAAGAGAACTTCTTAGCGAGCTGTACTGTACTTTAAGTGCTGACTTGTTGATTGGAGATTAACTGTACCGTGGCTCTTTATCACTCACATTAAAGCAGCTGATGAAGCTGACTGTACCACTGCTGCCACAGCTCCTTTTCCTCTTAATTATGATGATACAGTGCAAGTTTCCACTTCAGCTGAAGACCAATCATTAAAACAAATCCCACAGACATTATGCCATTGCATAATAAACCATGTCTTTTTTTTTCTCCATCACTCAGACCATCTCTTTCCCTCCCTCGGTTTCATAATAATTGCCCGGCCGTCCGAAACAGCTAAGTCCCCTATAAGCCATTAATATTAAGGCTCTAGGCGGTGAGGGCTATTTATGTCCGTGTGTGTCAGGCATTGTCCACGCTGTGCAGACGGAGAGCATGAGTGAGATATGTGAGGATGACTGTGACATTCCTCCACCAGACAGCGTCAGTCAGTCACCCAGTCTGGAACAATTGGCCTCTAAACGCCAAAAAACACCACATATCAGACACTGTAGCTCCCAGCTGCTTCATCTGTGAGTGAATCTGTTTTATTCTTTGTATTCTTTCAAGCAACAGTAGTAAGAGCAGGCAGTATAAAAGATGTTATTTGACAGGTTTATATAATATTTCAAAATCACTCTCAAAGCTCATTAATCACAAGCTCAGAAGTGATAAAGCAGCGTGCCTGTGTCGCCTTTTCTTTTAAATCCGCTGTGTTTTCTGGAATCTAATGTAGCCTTCGCTCGCCAAACGCTGTGATCATTTATTTATGGCTTGTTGGAAAATTCTCTTTTCACTTGCCCCTATTTACAAAGCCTTGGGTCAACAGAAGATGCTAGAGATTCACTGTCCTGCTGACGGAAACTTCAGCTGAGCAGATGCTTCTTTAATCAAAGCAATCCTGCCTGTACTTAACCTCAAATGTAGTCTGGACTAGTTTAATGTAGTCTAACATGATATAATCAAGCCTATTCAACTCAAGTGTTACTGCTGCACTGTTTAGCAGTGATTCCCAAACAGGAGTACATGTAACCAGGGGGACTGCAGTTGCCATGGGATATGTGGAAAGATTGTAGAGATGCTAAGCGAAAAAAAAAAAAAGAAAGAAAGAAAGAAAGTCTATATATTTTGTTTAAACGGATTAGTGTGATGCTGGTCTTTAGTAAATGTACCATCACAAAAAGAACCCAGCTACGAGAGGCTGCCTGCAAAGTTCGCACCTCTGCATTTCGGAAAATACAACACATTTCTTTTATCCATTTCAAATGAGAATTTGGAACTGAGCGACTGCTCATTTCTTTTGAAATTGAGATGATTATAACCTTTCAAAAGCTGCCACCTTGTAAGAATTGTTAAGAGCAGTATCAGTAGGTGTTTTACATTAATATCAACAATTATTTTCTTCTTATCTAACTCAAGTTGGTTGCATCACGCACACAAAAATGCAAAAGAGATGGTTAGATAAAAGATATAAGATATTAGATATTTAACCTCTGGTTTCTTCATGTGCAGAAAAATAAATGAATATACTGTACATGCAGCATACATTCACAGATAAGGCACACAGTTAATAGTAGAACTCTAGGTATTGCAGAGTCTCTAATGTGGATGCACTTTATAAATGATGAGAAGAGGAGGAGGCAGAGAGGCAGCCGAGGGTGAGACGCTGTGTCTCAGACTCACTGACGAGCAGAATTTGTATTCTGAAGTGTAGCTCTGCAGAGGAGCAGGAGGGAGGAAATCAGGGCAGTGGATCATCACAGTGGGCTGATATACGCATGCTCACAGCACACATATGTTAATGCACGAACCAAACAATGCAACACGTAAACATGAACACAACGACAAATAAAAGAAATTGCGTGCAAATATAATCTGTGCTACATCACCTGTGAATTCAAACCGAAAACATGCACACGCACATGATGCTGAGCATTTATTCACTACAAGAATTCACCCAAAATAGAAATTTGACAACAGACACACGAGTGACATGAGCTGTGTGTGTGTGTGTGTGTGTGTGTGATGTAACAGCAGAAGAATAGAAGGAATGACAGTGTAAAAACAAACTCTGGAGCTTGGCCACTGAAAACACACACACACACACACACACACACACACACACACACACACCAGGCTACTTCTCTTTGGCCCAGCCAAACCAACCCCTGGTGCCAGCGCCAATGCAGCTGCTGTAATCTAGGCCAAGCTATTTATAAAGCAAGCAGCCAAGTACAGGCGCAGGGAGCCAGGGGGAGACAGAGGGATGGGAGGATAAAAGAGTGTCTACAGGGCTGAGAGACAGATCTACAGAGTGTAGGTGAGAAAGAGCAAGAGGAGAACAGAGAAGCACAGGGAAGAGCAGGATGGCACAGAGGGAATAAAAGTAACGAGAGGGTGAGTGAAAATAGAAAGAGACACAGAAAGAGAGAGAGAGAGAGGTTCTGTCAGGTGCAAAGGACAGAACGTATGTAAATGACGAACACAAGTAGCCTCGATCAACACTCCTTCAAAGCGAGACGTTTGTTTCGTATGGCGGTTTGAATTCTGCAGATGAGCCGGCTGAAATGTGATGGAGGGAATATGGCTGCTGCAGCTTTTATTACTTCAATGAGAAAAATGTTGACAGATAAGGTGGAAAAAGGTGATGTCATGTACTTCTGAGCAACAATCAGGATTTAGCAACATTCGAATCAAAATCTGTCGACAGTTGTTGTTTTTTTTTGCTTACGTTGCCAGTCCACTGTCAGTCAAATCTGATCAAACCACACCCTCACTGTCCGAATAAAGCTGGAGATTAGCTGAGTGTTTAACTCTAAATAAATAATGCTCAACGATTTCCTCCAAACTGTGAATACGAATTAACGAAGACTCCGGTGATTAGTTGTCAAGTTGCCATGTGAACTGAGGCATGTTTCTACTCTCATACAAAATAAGTTAGTTTAGTATAACAATCAATAACAAAATTCAATGTATGTTGATATAAGGGGAGCAATGCATTATAGTAGAGGCAGATATTTATGCAAATGATATTGTTCTATAAACTTTGTATAGGTTTGTGGTTGACAGTCATTAAGAAACTATATGTAGCAGTCAGATCTTGCTGATCTCAATCAGTATAATAAAGGTCAGTATCAATTGTTGAATTCAAAAAAGAATTTATTGATTAGACAGACAAATTGTTATTGTTAACAGTTTGTTAATTCATTAATTGTTGAAGTTTAATGGGTTTTTTTTAAAAAAGAAAAAATGCCAAACATTTTCTACTTCCAGCTTCTCAAATGTGAAGATTTGTCAAATTATTTTATAAATGTAATATCTGTTGCTCGGGCAAAACAAGCTATTTGATGAAGTCAACTCAGCTCCGAGAAATGAGTGATGGGCATCTTTCACTATTTTCTGGCATTTTATAAACTAAATCAATATTTGATTACCATAAAAACATTTGACAGTTTAATAACAAATGGAAATAGCTGCAGCCTTGTCTAGTGTCATATCATATCATCATATCATATCAGAGCAGAGTCAACCCCATCTGTAGTGCCAACCCAACGCCACTGTGGCAGTCCCTCATCCTGTGGTACTTGTTGTCATTTCCCTTTTCCCAATTAGTCCCAGCTGAACGAGTTGATTGGAGTGACTCAGATCACCTGTTGCAGGGTGGAGACTGGCTCCTAATTAACAACTGAGAGCAGCTTGGTGCGTTTCCCCTCTTGGCCAATCAGGGTGTGAGGACAGCCTTTCTGTAGGGACTGCACACCCAGTTCATTCTGATCCAGCCTCCACTTAATACACACTTCAGTTTTATGTCCTTCTGAGACTTCTTTTAGGTCCTAACTTTTCTGATTCAGGATAATTTTGAACACTCTGAACCGTAGCTGGAATAAATATTAAAGAACACCTTTACGCTTGGTTACCTGCATCAGTGCAGATTTTAGTTCTATTTTTGCAAGAGTTTATGCCTAACGATAACGCCCGCTAGCCCGATAACCCTCTTTATATATACATAATTTCTCATTATAGAAGAGGCATTATTTTCATTATTATTAAGGAGGTATTTTTTCATGACACTGCTTGTGAGATATGTTTCTTCGAGTTAATATTTTTGTATTAAGTATTTGGGAACCGGTTATCAGGCTTCTTCCCGATCAGCTGAAATCTGGAGAATCTGGCACGGCATTATAAAAAAAAAAACTTTGCCTTAAATGAAAGAATTAAACTAGAGTCATTGCCAAAAAGATTCAACAATATAGTGTAGGTATGATAGCCATTTCATAGTTAGTTAGATAGTTATTTGATGAATAGTTTTTTAATATAACGCTTTTTAAGGGTATGTTAGGAAAATGCTGTGAGAATTCCTTTCAATAACATCAATATGTAAATTAGTGAATGAATAGAATAACTAAAGTTGCTTTATACAAACAGCATCAAAAACACTGTTCAAACACAGCATAGTTTGTCTCTGGTTCACAGCCCACATCTGGTTGGCCACCAGCAGCTGTTCAGTGTTTTAACCCAGTCCAGCAGCTTAGGAGCTGGAGAGATGAGCTGCCGTATAGCTGTGTGAGCGGGACAGAGACAGAGGGAGAGGAGGGGGATGGACGAGGAAGCACAGAGCGACACGTGCCGATGGTTCCACTGATTGCTTTGCTTTGAAATCAGGTCAAATCTTTGGATTGGTTAGACGGACTCTCCGACCTGCATGCAGGCATCGGCGCTGCTAGAATACCAGACACAATAAAAAGCGGGGGGAAAACTGGCGGTGAAGGACCCGAGGTGGTCCCAGAGCTTAGGAGACAGCACAGTGCTCTGAGAAGTGGGTGCCATTTTCTGAGGCAGGAAAAAAAAAAGGAAATAATACTCTTCACCAGAGGATAGGGAGAGCTCCTGGGCCCACTTAATTTTTTCCACTAATTTAAAGTCATGGTATCTTCATAGCAACTGTGGTGATAACAAGTAGGAGAAGGGTGCAAACTTTAAAGGACAGTCCATTAGCAAACCAAATGCAAAGGGAAAATTACGTTATAGCTTCCATAGTTTTGTTTCACCTGCCACCAGATGCTCAAACTGTACGAATCACAGGGCCAGGCTGCCACATTGACCCCCAGACGCCATTAACTTGAGTATAGACCATAAATAGGCAACATGATTGAGACAGTGACCAAATTGAATCGGGGAGAGTCACACAGATAATTGTATTTCCTGTTTCCAGCAAAGAAACAACGATGAAAAACAAGTGCAGAGGAAAAAAAAAAAAAAACACATCAACAACAGACTGTCAATAGTCCTTTTCTGTAAATGACAACCGGCAGAAATTGATTTGGATGCCGGTCTCCCCGGCTCTCTCTCTCTCTCCTCATGAATAACTACAAGAAGCAGCCTCACAGGGGAACGCTCTACGCAGACTCAGGAGCCAAACAACATTAAAACGTCAACAGCAAAGTTCTGCAAGTAAACAGAAAGGTAAAAGAAATAAAATTAAGGGCAGGATTCAACTCAAATTGGAGCTCTAGTAGTACAAAGTCTGTTTTCACAAGTAACTACTTTTACATGTACAACACAGTCCAACGCTCTATAAAGAAAAAAGCCATTCATTTAAAAAACCTTTCTTTAAAGTACAAATAGAATTTGGACAAACAGAAAGACAGATCTAAAAATCGACTGGTTATCATAAATCTCACGGTCTGAATGACTAAACTTCCTGTTGCCAGTGGGTTTTCATTTTACACACTCATACCTAAAAGCAATCATCTGCGGCACATTTCTTCATTTCATGGCACGTATGATTGCAGTTCCGCCTCAATTAATGAGTCAAAAAAAAAAGATCATGTTCTGTTTTATTTTGAACTGCTATTCTTGAAAGCGCCCACAGAACTATCTTTTTTTAGACCGATTGAACCAGAAAAATAATGTTGATTTAAATAGACTCACAGGGGCATGACAAAGAACAAATAACACAGCAGCTTACAGAGCATGCTAAATCTTATAGTTTCATAACCAGCCCCTGTGTAGTAAGAGAGGGCGGGGTAAGATGAGTCTGTGGGCAAGATGAGCCGTCTCTTATCAAAGCAACCGTACACAAAACCAATCATAATCACACATCAAAGAGGGAAAATCTATTTCCCTGAATCTTTAACGCTGAAGGTATGGAAGTGGTACTGTGAGTATTACAATATAAGAAAAAGAAATGAAATAAAACTCTTTTATCATGATGATGATTTGATGAGCCGCGTGAGGTGATTTTTCAAAACTACGAGGTAATTAAATCCCATTAATTTGTTGAAGAGATATTTTTTTAATATCCAGTGCGTGCGTTATCATTGCTGTATGTCTCCTGAGTAGAAATACAACAAACCCCGGGGATCAGCCTCTTTGTAGAAAATAAAAAAGGAGCAACTAAAAAAGCCTGAGAAAAAAGTTGATTGTTGTGGGAAAGATGGGAATCCCTTTTGAATTAAAGAAAAATAACAGCCATATGTCATATATACAAAGAGGGGATGAAAGTGACAGTCAACATCTGTTTGTTACGTGCCCGATTCACAAAGATATAAAATGATATAAATGTGCGAAAAACAGCAATCCTCACATTTGAGCAACGGAAATCAGCAAATGTTTG
Source organism: Bovichtus diacanthus (assembly GCA_943590825.1). Classification (NCBI taxonomy): domain Eukaryota; kingdom Metazoa; phylum Chordata; class Actinopteri; order Perciformes; family Bovichtidae; genus Bovichtus; species Bovichtus diacanthus. The sequence goes on from CALSBV010012130.1 coordinate 7,750,115, forward strand.
TCACTGATGCTTTGTTTCCTGTGTTAAACGATTCATTGTCAGAAATATTGTCGATTCACGCATCAATTAATTCTCTGAACTATGAGAAATGATCACCTTCCTCTTTCTTTGATGTGACATCAGCTTCTGTATGTGATGGAACGAAAAGAAAAAAAAACTCTACTACTGGATTTTTTTATGTAACTGCCAGCAGTGGTGCTTTTGCAGCCATTCTGCCAGCAGTTTGTTGAAATGTCTGTAGTTCTTTTTTTAACCCAGAGGCAGATATCGACACGGAAGTCGAACGCTGACGGAATTTCTTTTTACCCACTCTGCTGCAAGTAATTTCAGTTAAAAACTAAATAACGTGAACGGGGCACAGCCACACAGGTGTGCTGGTGGATAAGACCTCCCCTCAGGTTAAAGACGGGGGAATTATGAATTACATGAGATATTTTGGCTGTGTCTGAGTCACTTCCTATTTACTGATCCATAAATGTCCAAACTCTCAAACTGCAGCTCGCTACAGCGTAAACTACTGAGTGTGATGGACTAGTGATGCGCGGACAAGGGAGCGAGTTCAGACACAGCCTTTAACTTGTCATAGCAGGAAAAGGACAGGTGTTACTAATAACATTAACGATGTTCTCCACAAGTGCTGTCAATCAATGTGGGAAAAATGGCATGCTGCCAGGCTGTTTTGCGTGCCGAATTGAAATGAAGCCAGGTCTGACTCACACGAGCCAGGACTTCGCCGGTTAGGTTTGGAGCATCATTTATTAAAAAGGCGTCATTTGTTCGTCCTAACCGATAAAACAGGAGGAAGGTGTCAAAGAAGCGCAATCTACAAACCCAACACGGCCCCGAGAGCAGACCTAATCAGCCAAAATAATTAAAAGCGCCTGTGTGGGTTCATCGTGGGCGTGCAGGGCATTTAACATTTACCTAACTTATCCCCTTCCTGTTTAACTAACAGTACTTCCATACAGGCACAAAGACCTTTTATTATAGGGTGTGTTTAACCACTAAATTATCAACAATGTTATGTAAACACAGAAATGACCATTACAGATAATCAGGGTGGTAAAGATAAAGCAGACATGTTGTCACACTATCATGACACAGTATTAGCTTCGGCTCAGGTTGGACTGGAAAATCTAGTAGCTGAATTCAACTGGAGCTACTCATTGAAATGCAAGGGCTATCGTAGTTTAAGAGAGAAAAAGTGGAAAACTGTCATCGCAAAAGAAACACTGTCATCTTGTCAAATGTGCAAAATGCTTCGCAACTCTGAGTGCCACAACAGCTCAATTCAACCAAACTCCGCTTTCCATTGTTGTCTGCTTGATCTGTTTGATGAATAAAGGCAAAATAGCCGGGTCGCTGAGACATCCCCGGTCAGTGTACCAGAATAATATCCAGGCCGCAGCAGGAGCTGGGGCCAGCGGCACTCACTCACTCCGCACTGCATCATGTCTGACCTTCAGCCTGCCAAGCACCCGCTGCCTCACGTTCACCCCCC
>CALSBV010012130.1:7751715-7782536 GCA_943590825.1 Bovichtus diacanthus
CTGAAGTGGGACAGCTGTGTCAACCCGAAGTGGCATTTCAACTTTTCACATACTTACAGCACTCTATCACTGCTACACAGCTAATGCATTGCTAACAGGAACAGTTTGGCAGATGTAAAGTTATCTCGTGGCCACTGCAATCGTTTCGGTTTAATGTGCTTACATATACTGTACATCTCGGAGTTTTCTGCTACGGCCCAATACTGGGGACGTGAATGGAATTTCTTTTGCGGATCTTTAAGCTTTCACACAATCCATACCAAACACTGTGGACTGTGTTAATTGGAACTATTAAACCACCAAAGAACGAGTCCCTGGAGAGTGTGCTGTGGATTATCGACAGTAATTGGGAAGGTGCGGCTCTTAAATAGGACTAGGATTCAAAACTCAATTTAAGTGATTCAAAAAATCAAAAAGATGAGATATAATAAACAGAAGACAGACCAAAGATCATATCACTGCAGTAATAAGAAAACAAGATTCACAAAAGTAGATCACCGTAGGACGTACAACACAGTAATTAATCTATTAATCTAAAATACACAGTCCACAAGAGTAAGAGTAAAAAACAAAGAAATGTAACTAACAGTTACTTAGATTGTTGTATTAGCCACAGACAGTTAATATAATGGCTAACTTGGTTAGCAGTGCATTTATCACAGAGAAATTTAGCAAACTAATTACAAATCAATAATCGCAACAGCGATAATGAAAAGAGCATCTACAGCTAATGCTTTAACAAGGGAAATAAATTAAAGAACGCCCGTCAATATTTGCTTGGTCACAGATCTGACAAAATGGTGTATGTAACAATGTCAGTTAAACTGCTTATGAAACCAACTGCTGGCGGCAGAATATACGGAAAACTGGCATCAAATGTTTGCTCAGATTAAAGAAAAAAAATTACTCTTTGATCAGACTGTTGCTCATTTAAATTAATATCTTGCCAAATTTAGACATGTGCATCTGCTCGTGTTAAATGGAAAAAGGGTCATGCAAAAAGAGATGCATCCAATCAGGTATCAAAGAAATACTTATTTTTGGTATTGGCAGTAGTACTGACAATTTTCAAACAACACCTAGCCCTATTGATGAATTTTCAAAATTCTCAGTTTTATTGCTGTTAGTACCTCAACTTGATTTCGTTCACCTCCATTTTATTGGGTAAGAAGCAAACATTGTCGCTTTACTTGGGTTCATTTGGTAAAACTGGCGTGGCTCATTCAAACACCAAGAAGACAGATTACAATACATCAGCACTCATTTGGACTCATGTTTCTGGCCATATGCAAATCCAACATCCATATTACTCAGCCACTGTGTTCACCAGCACCAGCACTAACTGGTTAGCAGGTAGTGTCCAATGGCTTTGCAGTATATGAGTTTTTTTTTTAAATCTTAAAACAGCTGCTGCGGCTGGAAATTAGGTTGACGAGAGCGGTGAGAAGTGTGGTTCACACTTCGGTCAGTGAACCAAAACAAGCAAAGTCGCGGGTCGTAAACCCAAAACAATGAACCGACACAACTGAAATGCTTTGCAGAGCCGCGAGTTACCCCCTTCACATTACACTTAAGCATCTGACCCATTGTTAATACAAAAGCATTGATTTAGTTTATCTTAAAGCTCTAACACAAACAACACAGGGCAGCACCTTAAAACATTTAGTTTGGCCGTCTATTGCCTGTAAGATGGAAACATTTCGCTCGGTGTTGTAATAAGCTTGCAGCTGGTGCTTGCTTGATTGCACTGGTTATAGATTGAGGAGAGCTCAGTCTGACAGCAGCCGTGGCAGCGATGAAAGCTTTGCTCTGTGCTGATTAGGCCCGGTATACACTGGGCACTATGAGAGACGACTTCTAATGGCTTCTCTGACCTTTGTCTTGACAAGCACAGAAACCACTTTGCCTCGTTACTTTGCCCACGCACACCTCTGTCTCTCACGCCCTCACTCCTCGTACACACTTGTGTTCTGTGTGGGTTATAGATAATGAATAATTTCAGAATGAGAAGCCACACTGGCTGCGGCTGTGCTCGCTCTATTCAATGCTGTTGATCGTATTTATATGCTGCATGTACTTGGTCATCCTTCAGGCCACAAAGGAGAACCAGTCCAAGGAAGCTAACCGGAGGTATAAGCGACTCAGCATTTTCCAAGTCAAATCTGAAATGACTCGGTACAGATTCATTGCAATTTCATTTGGGTCTGTGAAGTTTTCTTTTTGGTTTGGTTTAGTTAATGAGAACATTCTCATAATTCCTAAAATACAATACATGTCATATTTGGTCGGGAATGAAAATGAAGGATATATTCACTGCAAAGTTTTTCCAAACAATGTCATAACAAGGACATGGAGATGGGAAAAACACTAAAACATCTAAAATCCTCCAATATGCTTTAAACAATAGTCAGCTAAATAGTCTATATTTATGCTTAGTGTGTCCAAACTTTTTATCTTTTGGAGAGATTTAGAATAAAACAAAAAAGTGTGCCACTTGCTTAACATTAATGTTGCTTTTGTGTGTAATAATGACGCGGCAAATTAAAAATAATACCTATTTGATATCTACATTGAGAGACTGATGGTTTAAGCTCTATGAGAGATCATTCAAATCATTAACTGTGGTGGCAAAGCCCTGTTTTAATAATGATAATTAATTTTAATTAGTCAATGAATAATAAACTGAATAATTTCGATGGAGATGTCGGCTGATCTGACCAGACCTGAGCTGAACCTCCTAAAGGAACAATAAGCACTTTTAAAGCGTCTTTCCATTCTACATAAAAGCTGGTCAGGGGAGCAAAAAAACAATGCAGGTAAAAGAGAAAGTGTGTCACTAGGTTTTACTGTCTAATGCAGAAGGAAGGAAAAGGCTTTTACAGCTCGCTAAGAGCTCCTTATAAATATGGGGGGCACATGTCTCTCTCTCTCTCTCTCTCTTTGTCCCTCCCACCCTCTCTAAAAGAGCACAGTGTGATTACAGAAACAGCCCATCCTCCTGCATGCAGGCCTTTGAGAACAGAAACAGAAGGTAATGTCGGTTTGGGAGGAAGCCAAGAGCCCAAAAACACAAATATTCTAGGTTGCCATGTCCCTGTTCTTCACTGAGGATGTAAACAGTGGGCTTAGAGATGTCACGTTTTTAGCAGTTAGGAAAATGCTGAAATTTAGCAGATTTACAATAAGTTGTGAGTGTGTGTGTGTGTGCCAGAATCAAACAGCACTGCTACAAGCCAAAAACAACCTCATAAAGTCCCCTTTTGTGCTTTAAAAATATCACAAGAAAACCTGTTTTTCTAGTTCATACCTCATTCCTTCCCGTCCTCATTTTGAAAGTTTAAATAAATGTCAGAAGTTCTATTTTTAGTGTAGCTCATTTAACTGAACCATATGGAGAACAATCTATTGACATGCTCTGACTGAATGGTGCGTGGGTGGCATTTCCACTTAAAAGCCGGAGTGTGAATCGTAATGAAATGAGCAGGCAAAACGAAAAGGAGGGGAGGGGCGCAGACTCCATCACTAGGAGCAATGGGTGTACAAACAGAGAACTCACAAAGCGAGGAGTGATTCATTTAAAGGGATTTTGTGAACGCGCCAGATTTAGCCTCTCTGCTTTGTGTTCATATACATAGAAAGGATAAATAAAGAATGCTCAGGAGAGACAGAGGGGGGGATATTAAAAGAATTTAAGAAGGGAAACAATGTCAACAGGTGATCAGACAGAGGAGGACAAATGTTGTAAAGAAGAAGCTTCTAGAGACATACAGCAGAGAGAGATGGATGGATAGACTTGATAAGAGAATGAAAGAATGGGAGACTTAAAGAGAGTGAGGCATGCCAGCTGGTTGGATTGAGGGATGGTAGGACAACATAATTGGATTAGAGGGGCAGAAAATTAAAAGTATTTGCTTTGTATCCACCTCCAGCAAACAGGATCCAGTGATCCATAGTGTTCCCGCTCCGAGGAGTCGAATAAAGCTGCGACAGCAACAGTCTACACATCCTTAACAGGCTTTAACAGAATATATACACATGTAACATGTCTGTATGTGGGCTGTTGTATGAGGCCTGTTGTATCTATAAGTATAAGTTGGCATGAAGAACCCACTGCATCAGGTGACGATCGAATGATATGCACAAGCACATGGATTAAGGCTGATTATGGCTCACGATTCATATTGTAATCTGCTGCTCTGCATTCATGCTCATTGGCAAATAAATAACAGCATCAGGTGTGTGTGTGTGTGTGTGTGTGTGTGTGTGTTTGTGTGTGTTTGTGTGTGTGTGCAATCAGCAGCGCAGCTTGACTCCGTGACAGGAGCGAAAGCTGTGGATGACATCATGCATGTGTTGCTGGGCTTTTTGAATCTTGGACACGCTGACAACATTTCAGCAGGATGACTCAAACGTACCCACAGACTGATGCTCCAACCCACTCACTCACTCACTCACTCACTCACTCACTCACTCACAAACAAAATTTGACCCAGAAAGTGAGTTTGCGTCTCACCCTGTGTGCGTCCTCTTCGAACACGGCTTTGTGGACGCTGCACGCAAAGAGCGCCGTGGGGAGGTCGCTAAGGTCCATCATTTCCTCCGCCATGCCGTCCTGATCAGTCTCCCCAAACACCATGTCCTCTTCCTCCTCCTCGTCCTCCTCAGGATCGCTGCTGTAGGCCTCTGAGCCGTTGCTCCACGCCTTGGAGCTCTCTCGCAGCATGCTGAAGCCTTTTAGGAAGGCAGCTGACAGGCAGGTGGGGACCACAGAGGCTGGGAACTGGGGAAGAGGGGAGGTTAAGAGATTGGAAGTTGGGAGATAAGGTGAATATACACTGGCTGGATGTCTGTGGAAAAACGCGCAGAGAACGAGGTGGTAGTGAGACACTGGTCGTGAAGATTACAGGGTTACACCTAAGTGTCAGTGATGATACCAAACAGACTGTGGGATAGATAAAAGAGAGAAACAGAGAGGGAAAAGAAGGAAGATGAAGGAAAGTGTGACAGTTAAAGTGCATGGCGAGTAGAGGCAAAGATAGGAGAAAAGATAAGTCCATCAAAAAAGATATGAATACAAAACAAAGGTGGAGGTTTCAAGTATTACTGATTATATTCCATCTGGATATGGATCAATTATATCTGGGCATTTTCTGGTGAATATGTACAACTTGCTCCCAGTCCGAAGGGTTTAGAGAATCATCTTTCAATGATGCCTTCAGGTATCGTATTCATATTCATTTAATTAAATATTTCCCGGAACCCAAGGTGATGAATTTAATATTTTATTTGTCTAACAAACAGTCCAAAACATACAAATGTTTAGTTCACTATCATAGAAGGCTTAGAAAAGCAGTTTATTTTCACATGTGAAAGGCTGGAAGCAGTGACTTAAAAAAAACAACAACATTTGCTTAAAAAATGACTTGATGCGGTTAATTTTTTGTCATCTAATCAATAAATCATCATCATTTTACAAACCAAAAAAAGATGCACCATGTGGGAAAACATGAAAACACTTATTATAAAAAAAAGAAAAAGGTTATGATGTAGCCAAGGATGACCCTTGTGTGAAACTCCCAACATTGTCCTGGGGATATAGTGCCATCTAGTGGGACATTAACCAAATGAAGGTTATCGTTCTTATTTTTTTTTTTAATCGCAATATCATTTGAAAATCAATCCAATCTCAAATACATTAGGAGAAATACGGCATGAATATTGATTATACACCAAAACTGGTCTCCTATTGTCATTCAATCTTTAGAATAACGTGGAAATAGAGCACGCGAAGGCAATGACATCAATAACATCACATGCCCACAGTATAAATGGCCGTAGAGGACCGTGACATCAACATCTACATCGCGTGCACACCAAGGAAACCCCTGGATAACACAGCCAGGGCGCCTTGAAAATTGCTGCACGCGCGTTTGGCATAAAAGTAACAGATTCTCTAACGAACACACTTTGTTTCCAATGCGAAAATGCTTGTTTTAAGCTGCGGCAAAGAGGGAATTCATACGAAAGTTAGCACAGAGTCGAGGTTGCAATGCTAACGGATGAAGTGACTGTTTTCATTTCCCTTTCAAACCGCTTTCAAATGTCAAAACGCGTCTGCATCACTCACCTCACCTCTGTCAGTGAACGCGGCCGAAACGAACCATTGCAAGTGGACTAAAAGCAATATTTTCAGGTGACTTTGTCAAACAGATTGAAGCTGCGGTGATGTTTTTTTTTTTTTTTTTGAGACTGCTGTCAGCCCCGTCGGTGTTTATTACTGGATTATTGGACTCTGTCTGTACAGCCCACTCCAGCGTCAGGACCCGCAGGTGAGACCAATGAGATGCCGGCGGAGGCTCGCGGCGACCAATGGCGCCGCAGCAAGGGGAGGATGCTCCGCTTCAAGATTGGTGGCGACAGAGCTGCAAAGTGGCACCGAGAGCTCTGCCGTGGAACTACGGCTTCAATTTGTCAAGGACGTGTCGGAGAGACAGATCGACCTGTCTGTGGGTCAACCATCTGTCTCACCCACTGCGTAAAGAACAATGAGGTACACGCATATGTGCCTGACATTTCATGTTCCTACATGGATCACAGTTCAGATCTTTGCTCCACCTGTTACACGTAGACACAATACGGTAATTCAAGGTTGTGCAACGAATTTTTTAGTTGCTTTGAGTTGTTTTTGCTATACTTAATTCTCACGCAACACGAGGCAACAGGCTGTCAAAAAGAAGCCATGGGAGGTCAGTGGGATTTTTTTCACGCACCAAATTGCATATTGGATTATACTGTTAAATCAATTAAAGGGTTGTTTTATGGCCACACAAAAGAACCAAAGAAAAGACCCTATCTGGTGAGTGACATCATTGTGACACCACAACTAGGTTGCATAAATGTATGACACAAGATTGCATATCATTTACAACGGGAAAAAATGTGTTTTTACATCATCATTAGAAGGCAGTTTAATAACAAGACTTAAGTTGGTTTACACAGCGAGTTTTGAGTTTATACACACACACACACACACAACCCACAGGCGATATAAAATAACTATGCACTGAATACTGTGAAAATGCTCTCTCCTCACATATGTAGGGGTGGAGTGTAATGCAGCCATTCATTCACTATGGAGTATTTAATCAAATGTAATCATTAAATGCTTCTTCACATATTGCTGAGTTATCTATAAACTTGTAAAAACATCGTACCACAACAACATGGTCATTTTGTAACTAACGGCATACTTTCAGTTTTATTTCTTGATGTTTGTCACCAGACACATCAAGGCACCAGGTTAAAGGGGCAACCAAATTTAGACATATGCTCTCCAGTAGATTACCTGTTTAAACTCTCAGTGCACGTGTAGATAGTTTTACAGTTGATCAGTTATTTAAGGAGGCAAGCTTGTTTCACTTCCCTTTTATTTCAGTCTTTATCTTCTTTATAAAGATTTCTGATTTTTTTTCTTCCAATAAACACTGACAGATGAGTTGCATTTTTTTTTTTTTTTTTTTATATAACTGAACTGCTAGTGATGCTTCATTCACCTACCTGGGTCATGTACCGCCTTACAGTAATGTACAGTGTACAGCTAAAAGGCACACTAAAATCTAACTTAATAAATACATTACAATAAATTACAACATGTTGTACCAATTGTGTTTGGTCACATCAAGAAAAGAAGTAATACAATGAACCAAGAACAAGAGGCAAAATTGCTCAGTAAAAACTGCTTATATGAGAGAATTAGAGGCAAAGTCAAAATGTTCATTGGCAAGTCTGTAGCTACATTATATAACTTTGAGGAGTAATTTCACAATCCTCAGTGGAAGAACAGATAGCTTTACGATCCCATTAATGAGCAAACAATTGCTTAACGGTCATGGAAGTGAGTCCCTCCATCTCAAAGCTATCAGAGTGAAGGCAGTAAGCTCCAAGGCACAACATCATCTCTGCTGTGAATCCACTACAACATCCAGCAGCTTCAGGTTTCTTCTGTTCATCTTTGGAATGAATACAGCTGACATCTTCTAAAGAAAAAAATGTAAAAAGGAACGCTTCTCGTGGTCACGTTTTTAGAGATTTCAGAAAGCAAAGCATGTGGAGAGGAGTGTATAGCAGAGTAAAACACAGTGGGATGGAAGTTGGTCTTGTGTATACGTGTTAAAAACCGAACACCGGGATTTCAAGGTCCTTGAATGTTGTTTATAGTTGGATGAAGGAGAAAAAAACCCAATAAATTAAAAAAAAAAAAAAGTCTCCGTTTTTAATCTTTCTTTCGGTCAGGCAGGCCGTGAGACGCATCAGTGGACCTGGAGTCGACTGGTGGTTGTTTCAGGTTGACTGGTGGAGGAACAGGAGCCACTCCATCGTTGTTGACCAGCGCTCCATAGGAGAAAGAGCCATTGGAGTCCGGCTGAACAACCAGGCCTTTGTCATGAATAGTTGGGACACCTGGCGATGGAAGGACACGTAGGATAAGGTTCAAGTAAGGAACTGTGAGATAAATGACCACGCAAAATGGTGTAACTGTAATGGACCCTATATTTAGTGTTTAAAACTGTTGCAAAAGCTAACTGTTTTTATAACTTTAAAAATGTAGTCTTGTCTGTTGCAGCCACACCTTGTTGTTTGTTTTTCCATAAGACACATGTAAAAAAAATACACTTTTTTTAGTATTTATGTGAAGTTTATACAAACCATTAACCATATCCATAGTGACATATGGCTCAAATGCCTTTGTCCTTTTCCTGGTTTTGGTGATGAGAAAGACTCCGAGGAAACAGAATGCAGATCTGTCCAAATCATAAAAAAAAACACAAAACATGTTTTGACTTTTAGTAGGAAAAGTGCAGGTGTTACTAATAACATTAAAGATGGCTCTGTTCTATTCCAGTCACCATGCACAATACCAGGACCCTGAAACAGAAGTAGCTAAATACAATTCAGTCATCATTGATTTTACTATTTAAACCGGTGCTTTTTTCTACTGTGACAATACAAAATGTCTTTGTCAGAAAGGCCTATGATGGACAATCACTCACCCCAACAAAAACATGCAGATGTGGAGGATGTCTTCATTATTAAACTCCAAGTAAAACACAGCACCTGAAAATCAGAAAAGAAAGAAGTATTTCATTACTCTAAAAAAGGTGTGTAGCAGCAAGACTCTGCTAATCAGGCTCCGGGGCACTGCTCTTTTTCTTTTGTGTCGGACAGTGATATGCAAACACCGGCATAACTCACCAGCTACCACAGCAAAGACGGTGGAGAGGATGTAGTTGACACTGGCAATCAGAGAGGTGTCATACAGCTTACACGACTGGGAGAGAAATCTAAAAAAACACAAAAGAATTGTTAAATAGCGACGATTTGAAAAAACATATTGAAATACCATGACTTAGTTTTGATGTTCCCGTCACTCACTTGGTCTGGAAGGCCACTGAAGCCACCATGCACAGAAACATGACGCTGAAGATGGGGTAGTCGAGCTGCATGGTGCCCTCGATGCTGAGAACCAACATGCCTGACACCGCCTTCACTGTGATGACTGTGACCGAGCCTGAGCATCAGATTCAGAACGAAAACATTCAAACGCAGAACAGATGAGACTAAAAATAGTTTCGCAACAGCTTAGGTGCATTTTGAACATTAAAAAAAACAGAGCAATATATTCTGATTAAGTATGGTAAACAGCTCGACTTTATAGACGGTATGAAATTGACTGGCTTTAACGCCGGACACTCACCCAATAGAGCGACCAGCATCAGAATAATAACGAGGTAGTTAGCACTGTGCTGTTTGTAGAAGTATAAAAGCAGGCAGAACGTGATGATCTCCAGGAGCTGTCAATAAGAGTAATAGAAAGAAAATAAACAGAAAATTAATATCAAATAAACAACACAGGAAGCACTGAAGTCGTTGCCAGATCACAGCCAGAGACAAACATTTGTGCTGAATAACAACGCAGGTCGAGAAGGCTGGGAAATGTGTTGAACGCCCTAAAAAGGTAAAGACCAACGTTTGGTTATGGTTGAGACTGAGGAATAGAGTAATTTTTTTATTCCTGCAGCTTGTAGTGTTGCAAAGGAAACATCCAACCGAGTGTCTCTCAGTCAGTGTTGGTGATGAACTACTTGTAAGTACTGTTCCTCTTTGCCAACACAGCTGTCCAGTGTCTGGCATAGTGGATTTATTTATCGTCTTTAGAGACTTTGACCCCTTGGACCATTAAATAACGGTGCAGTTTTTGTGTCAATTCAGGGAGTGACCATCTATCCTCCTCATACCTCTTTATGATATATAGAAATATGGAGATTCTCAGAGCTCGATTAAAGATGACACATGCTAGTAATTGATATTCCACCTAATATGACTCAAATCGTGCGAGTGCCTTTTTTCATTGCCTGACTTCCTGGTGTGGCAATTACAACCTGCAATCACGCGAAGGGAAGAGACACGTGCCAAACACTGGAGCGGTAAACTAGCACAAATAGACCTTCACCAACACTGACTGAACAACTCCACATATTTTATCATCAACAGCACAAACGACAGCCTCAAAGATGACAACTGAGTTGATTTTAAACCTTTGACACTCTCAGCAAATATAGCACATGACTAAACTCACTAAACCGGTACTGCAGGGCTGTTGCGTTTCTCTTAAACGCTGTTTTATTTGCAGTACATAAATGATGGTTGCGATAGCTGTGTAGCAATTCCATCGTGTAGGCCCACAGGTGTAAAAGAACTTTTCTGCTGTAGCTGTGTAAGGGAATTCTGCAGTTGGACTTCTGGTTTTTCTTCAGGATATACAATATGTCTATACTCAATATTTTTAAACGGAGGCACATTGAGTCAACTGTGTATTGAGCCTTGTGCTTCTGAGCCTCTTCGGTAAATTGAAATATCTTACCAGATACAAGAGAACAGGCCATCCAATAAGGTGCTTCACAATGTTCTCTGCTTTGAGTTTTTCATGGGAGTTTGGTCCAAATGCTACAAAGAGGTATGTTCCTCCTATGGTCAGGAGACAGCCCAGGAAGGACAGCCCATAGCGCTCTGAAATAACATGCAGAATAAAAAATGATGTGCATTCAGTTCCGGTGAAGTAGGAGATGTGTTGGGACATTTAGTGTAACATGAAATAGTAGAAAGACTATTAGACAACACAGTAAAGGTTAACAGTACGTTTTTACAATTTCCCTTTCAAAATGACATTTTCAACTAAATGTGGCCTGTACACTGTGCGTTCTGGCTGTGTTATTTCAGTCATTATAGCGTAGCAGCTGAGCAGGCAGTTTGTAGTTGAGGCCGATTTAAAAATTTGAATACAAATGGCACAAATTCCATGTTATTTGCATGCGAGAGGCTTCAGTTACACACATATCCGGAACTTACTTGCAAAGTCCTTTGGCTTAGATTTCTCGCGCAGAAAAATAAGGCCCAAAATTGAGCTTGCTGAAAACAAAAAGAAGGAGGAGGAGGTTAATACAAATGTTCCTTTTAATTTGTTTTATGTATAAATTAATAAATTCATTTGAGAGTGCCACAATCCATTTGTCTGGCCAATTCCCTGAGTTTATTTTCACAATCAACGGAACGTCTGCTACTTAAATTATTGAACGAATACTCACTAAGGATGGACACAGCGTTTAGAGGCGCTACAAGAACGAGGGGGGCGAAGGCGTAAGACACAAAGTTGGCTCCCTCCCCAAGACATGTCAGTACAAAACCACACCACCAAGTTTTGGTGCGGTAAAAGGCGCGCAGGTCCTTGGTTCCTGCCAACGTCACATGGCTGTATTTCTGCAAGTGAAAGGCGTGCAGGACACAGACAGTGACTCGGGTAAACACAAGGTGTACTGCAGTATACTAAGCAAACATTTAGAGTAGGCTTAAAACAAACACACAAGGCAAAATGGTTTTGCAACAGAGTTATTGTAAATTGAAAGTACAAACCAGATCAATCGGGGCAAAATCAATGACAGTCAATTGTATATTACTCCATTCATATAAGTTTCTACTGAAGTCGATAATACTGTATGACAGCTTATTTACAGGGTTATTCTTATGTTGGCACAGAGCACTGACATCAGAGAACATGATACACAGAAATTAAAGACACAAAACTATTCCATATAGGAGACTAGGGCACAAAAGTAGCACCATTTACCAGCAAACTGCTGGTAAAATATGGGAGTGGCTAGTAGATTTCACCAGCCAGACATAGTTACTTTCATTTTAAACCAATACCTCATCATCAGGGTTCTTGATTAATATAGCAGACACGAAAATAAGCACATTTGAGCAAGTTATTGTGGGGGACACGTCTGTACCTGAATACTTAAGGAGATGCTGACAAGCACATTTCCAAAAATAGCAAGTAAAGTCCCAATGAGATTATCCTAAAGAAGAAAGAGAGAAACATTTATTAAATTAAGTTACGTTACATATAATTATGCACACTGTACGTCAACCTAATTGTATCTTTACAGTTAGTAAAACGATTATTTCACTTGTGTATTTCCCTTCCATCGGCATCTAACGTAGTGACGTGACTACATTGCATCTTTAAAGTTTTACTACAATATGAAGTTTTGGACGTGAAAAGACACTGAATGCAGATCCATACAACCTCCGTACAAGTGTTTTAACACATGTTACGGGGGGGGAAAAAAAGGTTAAACGAAAGTATTATCGGACGCGTAAAAAGTAAACAGCCGAACAGTGTCAAGTGTCTCACCGTGTAGGAGCTGCTCACATCCATCCTGTTCGCCTTCAGAGGCTATTTATTAATTATCAGCAGTAGCCAGACATTCAAATACCAGACATTTCATCGTGTCGCTGTGACATGTGTTTATCACTCATATTGCTTCGTGTCATCGGGCATTATGCTAAAGAAGACACCATCTTTGGGACGAGCATCTCACTTCCGGATTTCGAGTCCACCTGTTTCAGGCTACGCCTTGACGCACGGCAGTCACGTGACCGTCAGCGGTGACGAGTTTTTATTTTACAAAATTGACTATTAAGAGAACACAACGGACAGGTTCAAGTTAATGTGACATTTGAATGAGACTAGAAAAAGACGTATTGACTTCTAAATGTATTCTTCAAGGCATTTCCTATTGTTTTATGTAGCCGGAAGTCTGCAGTACCACTTATGGCCAGTAGGCTGTGCCGTTGAGCTGGTATTGATCCAACAGCATTTACCGCTGAGGAGGAAGATTTCTATCAATTTAATTAGTGCCCACATGACCTTTCATTTAAAGCACTACCTTGGTGTTATTAGCCAGACGCCTAGAACATGTCCAAACACCTTTTTTCTTCTTTTTTTTTTTTTAAATCTATTTATTTTTTGAAGTATCCTTAAATCGAGTTTGTGTTTATTAGCATCCATCCTCACAGTCAACAACTGAATAGAAGAAACATTTACATTAATACACATTTTACATCATAACAAATATAAACATGTATCTAAATACACACATGCACCCATACATTTACACTACTACATACACATTTACAAAAGCAAGCATACACTTACCTACATTAAGATGCCATAAAACAACAAAACACAACAGAAACACATTAAAAAGAGACAAAACCCATTCACAAACAACCATCTCCATTACAACCAGACCACGTGTTCCTGAATTAGGTGACAGGGTATTTCTTCACATTTATCTCCAAAACAATCTTTATTTAATTGTATGAATAACAAATATTCATAATTACTCACCATAACTTCATATTATAATCCTGACTAACAATGAAGTCATGTTTTCTCTTTTCTTTGTAATATTGTAGCAGTGAAGGAGGGACACAATACAGTATGCCAGCAACAGTACTTCTATAACAGGAGCTGTGGAAAAAACAAAGGTAGGTCAATGATGGGTGTTAGCTACTTAAGGTGCAGAGATTTGTTTTTCATATTTCTAAAGCAGATAGAAATGATGTGGGTAACTGATGAGTCATTGCTTCCACATGCAATATTGGCAAGAAATATATCAAAGTGTAATATGTGTGCGTGAGAGCAGTGTTTGAAGTTTTCCATGTATCACTGGCATGACTGAAGTCAAAGCCTGGCACCTTAAACATGTGTATCGATAACGTGAACTTGATATGAGGCAAAATGAGCTCTACAAACTCTAAAATAACGTTCAACCCTTCACATTTCATTTGCTAACCAGCAGAGGGAGTGAAACACCACAGCTGGGAGGATTGCATCAGCTTGTCCTGTTGTGCTCAAATCAAAGCTTAAATATTCAAATTCTTCGTTGTCATTTGATGTTTGATTGGCATTTACATTTTGCTCTTTGCCTGCAGTGATCTGTTATGTCAGAATGCTTTATGTGAAAGTGATATGAGAAAGGAAGAATACATTTTTGGGAAACTGCAGTCCTGTTCTGCATGTTTTTCAAGTGGATTGCAGTTAGGCCTGCTTGTATAATACACGGTATACTGATCTGTAATTTATAAATCCGGATGGAGCTGGTTTGATTACTTATAATTTGACTGTATAATTAAGTTAAATTACTATAGATATGGCATGGTAAGTTTATTTGTATATCATCTTTCAACAACAAGGAAATACAAAGTGCTTTACATAAACATAAAAGACATTAAGACTAGATATACATAAAACACAAGGCAATATAAAAAGACACACACAAATAGGATTTAAAAAGATTAAAATAAAATAAAAGATAAAAATAGAAATAAGATATGTTAAACAGTACAATACAAATGACAGTGCAGCTACAGTGCAGTGCAAGATATAAATAAATAGTCCCAAATTAATTTCATAAAATGCAGTGGCAAACCCAAAGAAAGAAAAACAAAACTGAAAGTTGCAGCGAGTATGTTGTGCACAAAACTGAACGCTGCTTCTCAGTTTAGTTCTGACTCTGGGGACAGTAAGCAGACCTGTCCCAGACGATCTGAGAGGTCTGGGTCAGTTCATAACAGAGCAGCCGCTCAGAAACGTATGTTGCCCTAAACCAATAAGTGCTTTATGAACCGACAGCAGAAGTCAATTCTTTGAAGCAGGAGAAGCCAGTGTATCTACTTTCTTGCTCGCCGTGCCTGTTACAGTTCAATGTTCTTCACGACTTGCTGTTATGAGACGTGGCATTATGGCCCGCTGTGGATATTTATCACACAGACACTGATTATAGCTCACAGACTTTGGCTTTGTTGGGAAGGGGGGGCAGAGGCAGTGAGCAGGTGCCTTTTTCCTCAGGGTGTTAGCAGGCGTGTGGAGGTATGCAGGTGAATGTCTTTTTCCACTGCCTCATATGATGTACGAATTATGCTGTTCAAGGTGACTACACCTGTCAATTAATTTATTATTAAAGTGTCAAGAACATAATGATAGCAGGCAAATAAAGGGCAGCATTAACACCCAAGGCCATCAGTTAAAATGATATAGTTTGTTTGTGATATAGTATAGTTTTTTTTTTATAGTATATAACACAAAGTCTGCTCCCGCGATAGAACTGCAGTCAGGCTTAATGTGCACAAACAACACATAAAGTCTCGAACTGTTAAAGTCACTTCAGTGTCATTTTTATTGTTCATTGTCAATAACAACTTGTTTATGATTGATTTAATGTAATGCGATGATGTATTGCTTTACATGACAATTAGAAACATCAAAAGCCCATTTGAAAGCCTCTATCATATTTTTTGTAATACAATTGAAATACAAACATCATCAAAGAAACATTAAGAAATTACTTTTAATGTGCTTTTATTTCATTAAATATGCAAATGCTCCACAAAGCATCTAGTTTAAGTAATTATCATACCCTAACGCTGTTACTTTTAAGCAATAATGACATTATATGAAATTGTATTTATCATGCTTCGTGAAACACTAACGGCAGATTTTGTCGTCATAAGTTGCAGGAGTTTTGTTGTTGTCTTGAGTTCCTGTCGGTTCAGAAGTCTCGGCAAGGAAAGGTTTGTCCCTTCTTTAGGGCATCAGGTCATCCTGCATAGTGGACAGACCTGTTTCCTGCCACCTGTGTGTGTCCCTGTTAGACAGCGCTTAAGGCCCTGAGGATAAATGAACGGATTAACAGGCTTATGTGTGGATGGATGTGTGAATAAAACAATGGAAGAAGCAAACAGCAATTGAAAAAAATGCAACAAAAGTGCCCTCTTGTATGTATTGTAGACAAAACATGATGAAGCGTACATGTGTCCTCTACTGTGGCCCAATGTGCAAGAACACATGGTGATGGTCCTACATGCAGGTTATAATAGCTTAGATTTTTCAGTTAGTTTAGTTTTGACTTTACAATTTCATTTTACTTTAGTTTGTAGATTGCATTTTCTAGTTTTATTGTTAGTTTCAGTTTTTCATAAAGGTTTAGTTTTTAGTTTTTATACATTGAGTTTTAGTTTTACAGTCGTAAATCTTTGGATTTGGGAATCAATTTGAGTCCCCTTTGACTAACACACACTAAATAGCTTGGTTAAATGGCATTGGATCAAATATTTAAATCTTGTTCTTGTTATTTAATGGTACAATAATAGACTGCATGTGAAAAACAATAGGGAAACATTGTGTAGCAATCGCAGCATAGCGCCATTGCCAAGTCAAGTCTGTTCGATTTCTGTGGTTCAGTGTCACGACAGGTGACGGAAATTCATGCTGTAAAATGAAAATTAATGGACGTTCATTTTTATTTCATTTTTATAGTTTTTTCAACCAAGCCATATGGTTTTAATTCAGTTTAGTTTTTTCGTAGGATATCGTTTTTATTTAGTTTTAGTTTACAACACTATTTTATGCTGCTTTTTTTCGTTTTAGTTTCCTTTAATTTACTAACCCTACCTACATGCAACACATTCTGTCCTCCTGACTCCACCTCTGTCCCATCAACAGTTCAAAACCCAATCATGCACGATTTTGCAATTACAGTATATATAAACGATGAATTGGCTTTCAGAATAGTAGCTATAAATAAATAAATAATCAATCACCTTATTGTTTCAACCCTGCTAACACTTTTTATTATTATTCATTAATCCACCTGTTATCATCTTGACAAATTAATTTACCATTTAGTCTACAAAGTGTCAGCAAATGATGAAATCTTTACGCGTTGTTTTCCGTTGACTACCATAGACGATTAAAAAAAGCTCTAAGCACCCAACACAGCCCACCTTCCCTCTGTGTCTGCTGCAGGGTAGATGTCATAGAGGTAGAGGTCATGGAAAAAACTCAGTCGCAGGCTCTTTGCTTCAGGTCATAAAGAAGTTTTCATTGACAGCTTTTGAACTTTTACACCTCTGCCGTCAAGTTAAAGTGCTTTTGTATCTTCTAATTTACAAGAGTCAAAGAGCTTTTTCAGCAAATGCATCCTATAATTTACATTTTTCCACCTTTTAACTCCTTTTGTCGACCCACAAAAAAACAAAAACGTTATTGTCAATACCCATCTGCAAAAGACGATACATTTTATAACTACTTCCTGTTTACTATCAACTAAATATCTTCGCTTTCCGTCTCTGCCAGCTACTTGCGATGCGGGGGCGCCGTCCACCATCTCTAGAGGAATGCGCGAACGTTAGCGACAAGCGTGGCAGTGTGTATTTAATAACAGCCAGGCCTGTTGTAAAAACCAAACAGACCAGCATCCATTTGTAATGACTGAAGAATGTGTGTACGTTAGACAGGAACAGGGAATGAAGGGGACGTATTCATTACTAAATCGCACCATGCAACAGGAAGTCATTTCTCCATGAGGTGATACTTCAACTGTGAAGGAATGTTAACACGTTATGAAGCAGTGGTGGAAGAGCAAGCTTTTCCTAAATCCTGTGCAAGTCGAGGCTTGTCAGAAACATTTCGAGCGATGACTGCTAGGTGACAGGGACGACGTTATAAATAAAGGTTGGATAAAAGATTTGGATAATTGAGGCACAGCTTGTGGCTATGGGTGTAATACTGATTGCGTTAACAAATCAAATTACTATTGTGATTTTTGGGCATCCCTCCAGAATTCTGGTTTCGATGATATTGAGTGTACTTTTAAACATCAGTCAATCAAAACAGGAAGCTTGTGACAAAAGACACACTCAGAATCTGTTTTTAGTCACAATGGTAACGTGGATAACGACAGGTGAGTATCTAGAGTCTCTTTTGGGCTGAATTGTTAAATCTCACCAGAGGACTCACTCCTTTTATGTTAGTGTCACAGTAATTCCTTGATGAGCAGCATCTCAAACACAGTGTCTAATGTCAGATTTAGAGCCGGAGTGCACTTTAACTTACTTGTTTTTAATATTATTATATCATCATATTATATTCCTCTGTTATACCAGCCCTCAGCCTTTTTCATGAGACCTATCAATTCCCAGTTTTGTTAAAATATTTAAGTAACCTTTTAGCTAACCGAATAACCTTGAACTCTTCGATTGTACGGAGAGATTCATGAAGGAAGTAGGCGGCAAAACATCTGACTATTGAGATAATAATCAACAAAACTGTGTCCGTCTTACCTCACAGCGGCGTTATTCATGCCCAGCCATTTGTTGTTCTCAGTGTCATACCTGCCTATTATGTGTGACAGTGAGCATTATAGTGTGCTAATGTCTGTAATTAGGGATTTCTTTTTGTACGCACTCGGATGGAAAGTCACAAAGGCTCTAAATAACGTTTCGGCCTCGACCCCATTAAAGAGCATGTCAGATGGAGTACAATTCGTTATTGATTAGGATGCAAAAATAGGTCACATAAAGTCCTTTAGATTATGGTGGCATTACGCAGCCATTCATATTATGTGGCTGTGCTGTCTGGATCCTTCAGGTGAACTGTGCTTACTCCATCTTGTGGAAAATGGTCTCAAAAAAGATCTAAAATGCAATGCAGTAGAGAAAACACATGTCGGTCGCAACTCCGTGGTCATTTTACCATGTCAAATAAAGGCATTTCAATTTTGCACATATCCTACAGTGTGCTTTGGATTCTTTTTTAAGGAGATTTGCATTTTATCATTTTTTTTTGGGACCATATTCCACCCATGCAATGAGCCTTGCACAAGATGGAAAAAGAAAATGGGATTGTTTTATGAAAAACTGTTTCTTCCTTCAAGTAAAATTTAAGATGATATTGTTTGTACACAATGAATTCATCAGCATTTTAGAAATGAATACTTTCCATTGATGCATAAATTGGAAGTTCTCTGATTCCATACGTTGCATATATGTTTGTATATATGTAGTTCCTTTTCTCCATAGTAGTATTTTGTTATTTCTGTCTATTCTGGTATTGTGTGGTCTTTTGTTGTCCTTATCCCTGTTTAAAGCCCTACGAAGCTAATTTGTAATTTTGGCCTATATAAATAAAATTGACTTACAATGTATAATTGTTTTGCTTAATAGTCACATCATAAATTACACCATCTTGTAAGAATTAAAAATAAAATCTAAGTTATATGAAGAAATTTGCTCTTGAAATGTTGAGTTCATTTAATGCCCTTTTGACGTTTTCTGACAAGGTAAAACTTTAGAGAGATTTCACAACATACGTATATGTGTGATGACACATTATCAGTGAGTAGTAGATGCATGACTTTAATTGATAATGCTTCCTGACGCACCATGCCAACGCAATTCTGCTTGGCTTCTGTGCAGTGACATATGATTGAGTAACATTTAAACTGACATTTTGCCCTGCTTTGTTTTGTAGTCACGACACATAATGCTCACAAATGTAACATTACAGTGCTATTATTATAGATCCAACAATAATTGTTGTACAGTGTAGTTAAACAGTGTGACTTATAAAGCAATTGACCCGAACTCTGGGTACCAAACTATGACAAAGTGACATGCAGACAATGTTGTGAGAACCCACATTCAACACTGCTCTTGGTTTGCAGCCTTTTCCCTTTCTCACCCGCAGTTATGAGAAGAGTAAGATAACACTTTGTCTCAACTGTTGACCCCGACACACTGTCTACGTTACACATCCAAAAGTGTTGCAGGGAATTACTGTGTGAGATCGCGTGGGTGTGTAAAAGATGAGGTGATGATTTTCTTATATTCCCTCTTTGGTTCCCAACTGTACGCTTTTTTTTATATTATTATGAAAAATGAGTTTAACCCCGTGCACGGCGCTCAGTGAGTGTATGTGATGTTTTTCTGCCATGTTTGGCCTTATTAGATAGTTAACAGTAGAGAAACAACATTAAATAATAATGTAAAATGTGATGTTTCATAAAAATCCAACACTACGATGATACAACACTCTGAAAGTAGTCATTCAGTATTTTACTTTAATCTTTCTTTTTTTTCCTGAAGATTTTGAATGCAGCATGTTCTCTCGCAACAGAGTATTTTCACACTGTCGTTGCTACTCTTATTTAAGTGTAGGGATTTAAATACCTCCTCCACCATTTCACCTGGACGGCCCAGTGGTGTAACGCACGTTTCTGCAACTTTGTATTTATGAATGAGTGAGTACAAATGCACACAGTACAAATGCATGACATGTGCTCTGCCTTGGAGTGATGTGCAGGTTGCAGGATTGTATTTGTGTGTGTGGGTGTGTGTGTGTGTGTGTGCGTGCGTGTGCAGGATTGCTAATGAAAGCTTGACCTTGCAGCTACTGACTGCATGCTCATTGTGCATGCGTCCTGACTGCCTGGCATCGCAGTGTGACATGAGACACGGACATTTTTATCCTTTATGCCACATACTCTTTCCAGGCCTAAAAAGCTGAATTTTTTTGGGACTGAGGGATTGTCTGTTTGTGTCAAAGAGAGCGAGAGAGAGCTCTCGTCTGTCTGAAACCCGAGGAGAGAGAGGAGAGCAGAGCAAACAAGAGCCTGTGTTTAATTTTCTTTTTCTTTTTTTTCTGTTGTCTTTGGTTGTTCCTTTTTTTTTTTTCATTTTTTCAGCGCCCTGCAATCACGGCATCTTGTTAGCTTTGCATTCAGGTTAAACTTGTTGCAGGAGACGACAACTCCCTCCCTCCTTCTCCTCCTTCCTCGCCCCCTCTTTCTGTCTCCTCCTACTCCTCCTCCTCCTCCTCCTCACATCTTCTCCAGTCTTCCATTCACACTTCTGCCTTGATTTGGGTTTTCTATTTAAATAAGTGACAAGCCACAGTTGGCTCGAAGGTATGACTGTCTCTCCCGAGCCTCCTCTATTCATTCTGTCCTTCCTTTTCTCCCTCCTCCCCACCTTTGCACCGACAGGTGAATTCTCTTTCAGGAGAGACGTAAGTCATACAATAGCAGGTGCGTGTCTTCCGGATATGACTCAAAAAGATGAACTAAAATTCCCTAAGATAATTAAAAGTGTATTTCATTTATTGTTGATGACTAACTTTACGTTAACTTTTCACTTTCCATTAAATATTCTGCCTTTCATTCTGTTGTTGGCACAGTTCCCTCACTTGTTAACGTATCACTCATAACGGTTATTTCCTTCTTGGTTAATTCCAAGAAGTAATTTACCAGGTTTGCAGCAATAATTGCTCTTCCAATTGAGGGCATAAATAACATGCACATTTTACATCAATAAAAAATGCTGCTTTGCATCAGATTAAATATCATAATTGTAGAAAGTCTGTTGGTATATATCATTATATCATTATCAGTTTTACATGTAATTTCTACTCCTCACCCAAGAACACTCAGCTCAACACGAGACGTCAGACAGATGGAAGGCAATTAAAGAGCCAGCGTCCCTTCAGACTTTTGTTTACACATTTCTACTTTAATTCTTTCATTAATTCAGTGGCAGAAATCACACACTGAAAACCACTGCGTGAAAATGGACCCAATTCAGATCAATACTAAATTATAGTATGGTTATAAACTGTTATGGTCTACTGTAGCTCTTTTAAAATGCACTCAACTATTTGTTATTCATTGTTAATAATGAAGCGTTTTCCGTTGTAAATATATACACACCGTTTTCTACAACTAACAATACATTTTATGACAGTTTTAAGTTAAAGAGCCTGAGCTAAAGTAATATAGAAAACTCTGCTATATTGACCAAAACTGGTTGGATTTTTATTGTGCAAGGATTCTGTTACACAAACCTCCTGAATCTAAAACTTTAGCAGCAATAGCTATTTGAGATAGGCAAAAAAAAAAAGAAAGAAAGAAAAAAGTGATGTGAACTTTTGACTTAAGAAGGAAGTTCTTTTAATGAACCCTACTATCCAACTATGGGATGAATAATAGACACACTTATTACAGTGAAAAACAGCTTAATTTATCTACATGGCAACGACTTGTGGACCAAGCCTAGAGGTCACAGGTGCACCGATGCGTCAATCTTCCTTGTTCCCTGCTCTGCGATGGGGCGCACCCTGCTGCGGCCCTTGAGCATGGCACGCTGTGATTGTTCCAGAGAATTGAGGAGAAAAGGAGTGCGTGGTTCCTCTAAAACTCAGACGAGCCGAGACACGTAGACTGAAACTGGGCGCGAGACGAAGAAAGGAAAAGGGAGGGAGAGATAGAGAAACAGATTATGGGGAAGTATCACAGGTGAACATGGGAATATTTTTCTTCCTTCTAATCAGAAGAGGATTTAACTGGGGGAAAGTCAATGTAAACTTTATTCAAGAAGTTGTACATTTTTTTCTTTTTGGAGATAATGAAATATGTAGAAGGACGTTTATCGAAGCAATGTAGATGAAAAGTTTACATTTACACCCATATGTTTAGTTTGGGTTGCAAATGATAGCATTAACAAATTGCACAAGATGCAGAAGGACAGGAACAATAAGAGGAGTGGAAAAAGAAGAAGATGCAGGATGAAAGAAGGGAATGATGCCAGAAGAGAGAGAGAGAGAAAAAGAAGAGGGAATGTGTGTGCAAGGAGGGCATGACTGCAAAAAATGAGTTTCTGTCTGAGGGTTTCATCACTGAACCCAGGGTGAGGTGGTCTGAACATGTTCCCTGCTTTATTTGGAATGATGAAGCAACAGGCCCTGGAAAGCTCTCCTCCTCCACTATCCCACGGGAATATCACCACTCATCCATAGAGGAAGA
The DNA here is from genome assembly GCA_943590825.1 of Bovichtus diacanthus. Classification (NCBI taxonomy): domain Eukaryota; kingdom Metazoa; phylum Chordata; class Actinopteri; order Perciformes; family Bovichtidae; genus Bovichtus; species Bovichtus diacanthus. The sequence goes on from CALSBV010012130.1 coordinate 7,774,755, forward strand.
GGGACAGAGAGGGATGATGGGTGGATGAGGAAAATAAGGAGGAGGTGAAGGGGAAGGAAAGGGGTGATGGGAGGGTGGAAGTGAGACAGAGAGAGAGAGATGTTTATCGTAAGGGAAAGAAAAAAGGATGTGTCGAGAAGTGCTTCACTTAAGAATGATAATTGACCACACACTAAAACTGCATGCTAACACTTAACGGATTGTGCACACACACACACACACACACACACGCGCACACACACACACTACAGGCGCACACCCAAAAGAAATCATGCAGCCACATTTGACTCACATAAACAATTGAAACTTTGGGGGAAATGTTGTCATTTAATTGCAACAGCGTCTCATTCTGTGGAAGATAAAGAGCCGCTTGTTGCGACGCTGGTAATAACATCTCTTAGAGAATATGAGCTGTACTGTATCTGCTGTGAACCCACACCGCCAGCGTGTAGTATTACTGCCTGCGGGACATTTTCACCAAAATATCTGGCTCCACTTTTCCTCAGGGTGTCCATGGCCTGAGGGGACGGAGGCAGCTCACCTGACAGATATTCATTCAGTATTAATATGTCTAACAATGACATGCTTGCTGCTTCGCTGATTCTCGTTGGCCAAAGTCCCTTTTCACTCATAGTATCGCTCGAGAGGGAAGCGATACAGCTGAAGAATACTTGTTAGATTTTTGAGTTAGAGTGAGATGGACGTGTTTTCGTGGTATGCCTTTTTGTACAGCAGTTGTTTCAAATGTTTTAGCCAAGTGGCGAATGATCAGCTGTACATTTAGGAATATTTTTTGATATTTTGGGAAATACTTTCACTTCTTGCCAAGAGGTAGATGATCCAAACCACCAAACAGGGGGAACAGTTAGCCTGGCTCCGTCCAAAGATAACAAAATCCACCAGGTACCATCCCAGCACCTCCAAAGCTTAACATGTTATATGTTGTTTATTTCATTTGCACAAAAAAAACTGTAAAACTGTAAAATTGACAAGTTGTGGTTTATGAAATCCCCCAGGAAAGGTGTCTGGCTTTGAAGTCAATTCTAGTAGTGACCAAACCATGGAATTACAACTGATGCCATTGGGCCCAAAAAGACTTTTCCCCATAGACTTGCATTGAAAAAGAGAGGTCAGTAAATCAGTGGATCATTTTTTTGGGGGGTAAAATTTCCCAGCACAGCACTGAAATAGCCCTTATTTTAATCATTAGGTCCTCGAAGTTGTAAAATGCAATAATAATCGAAACCAGAGTTATTTCCCGAGGCATTATGCCCTTTCAAGCTGAGGCCAAGTAGCTGGGAGGTGGAAGGTGGGGTTAAGGAAAACATCAGTGCGCTTTGCTCTATGGGCCAACAGAAGATCACCGTAAGATCCGACTAATTTTATACTCTGTAGTCGATCCATTTTGACTTCATGTGCCACTGAGCAACTTTCATAGGACTGAACGGGAGCCTGCCTCCAACGCTGCGACCAGTTCTCTTTATACAGCCGTGGGTTTATGTCCCGGACTGTTTAATGGCAGGGTATATTCTTTTATTGTGCTAAAACTTGCAAAACTGTTGGTATAGCCTTTTAAATAAAATATCAGCTTTCTGAGCGGGCCTACATTTTGAACTAGACTACTAGACAGTAAGGTTTTAAATGTCTTCTGTAAAGCAAGCTTTTACTTGGGAATGTTCTGGGAATGTTCCATCAACCCAGGTCAAAGTGCAATTATGCAAATATCTTTGTAGTTGTCAGTAACCACAGATAAGAGTGTCCTTCAGAAGCTTTCCATAAAGTGAAGTAGCCTCTAGCCTGAGGTGTCCAGATGAAACCTAATATGTAGATGAGCCCAATACCTGCTCTCTGTTTGGGTGGGACCACAGTCAGTCACCTAAACACCATAAAGTGTGTGTGTGTGTGTGTGTGTGTGTGTGTGTGTCTAATAGCTTCCTGTTCTTAACGTATGCATATATATGCATATCTCACATTTGAACCTGCTGCAGTCTTGAACTCTAAGGTTTCCATTTACCTATTCTAATCTCAAATATCAGATGTTGCCAGTTTCAATGTTAGTTGATAAAACAGAACGTAGTGTAACTCAAATTTTGGCTAACCTTAATTTTTGTGTTTTATGGCGCTCCGTATTTTATTGGCTGTAATATCCCCTTGTAGCTACTGTGTTTTAACACATTTGCCCTCGAGCAGAGCTCCGAGAAAGGCATTCGTATTGAGTAATGCAACCACCATATTCTCCTCTGCAGCTTCCCCTTGCCTGAGGTGTGTAGTGCCCTACAGCCTAATAGCCAACACGCCGAAACTTTGAAGAGGCTGTAAAGCTCCAAAACTCTGCCGATCCTCCTGTCAGCTCCCAATTTCCTCTGCGGCCCTTTCCTCTCTGACATTACCATCAACCTGCTGTGTTTTCATGTTCTTGCTGACACCTCCTCATTCTTCAATTCTACTTCTCCATTCTGCCACCCAAACCCCCCTCTTCTCCACTCCCCAGCCCTCATCCCTCACTCGGGGCAATGTGGAGTTTCTGGGAGTGGCTGCTGCTGGCTGTTGGGGTGGAATATTAAAAAGGAGCGGGGCTGATGAGGTGGGGTGGTGGGTTAGAGAGTCTGTCCAGACTCTTGGAGCCTCCCTAGTCCAGGCCAAACAAAGTGACAGCAGGATTCTGCTAAAGAGGTCTCACATTCACCACATTATCACAGCTCTGAGGAGGTCAGAGCTCCTGGCAGAGGTCAACGAATCATGCAAACACCCACATCGGTGAACTAGCTGCACACAGCTCAGAGCAACACACAGTGAGCTGACTTTAGTGTCAAATGCAAAATGCACACACAGTCTTAAGTAGATTTTTCCTCACAGACTCATAGGCATTCTTTAGTTTAGCAAGCCAGAGCCATGTCATTCCTAAAGTCCTATCTGCGTGCACGCTAGGCCTCGGCATCAGTGCGTTACATTACATTACAGTTCATTTAGCAGACGCTTTTGTCCAAAGCGACTCACAATAAGTGCAAACAATCATGAGGATACGACTCGAAACAGCGAGAATCTTGCAAGTACATGTGTATCATACAAGTCATACATCATACAAGTGTAGAACAATAGCTTCAAATAAGCCAAACCAAAGTAAGTGCAACAAAGAGAAACAATAGAATAGAAATTCAACCATTAGCTTCAAATAAGACAACCAAGTGCAAAGTACAATTTCAAAAATTATACCCAAATAACATCACAGCAATGGCAACCGAATGGTTAAAGCTGTTGACAGATCATTACTCCAGTTAAAGTGGTAATATGACATTGTAAAAATGCTGTCTTACGAGAAAAGTCTATACTTATGTAAAACTACGCAAGAATTATCAACAAAAAGTACTTTAGGCATCAATAATAAAAGTGCTCATAGTAGAGAATGACATTAATGTGTAATACTAGGTTTACAGTTCTGGCTTATAATTAAGGTTATAAGAAATGAATGACTTGATAAGAGGGAGTTTCTTTTCATTGAACAATTACAATGTGTTTTGTATGAAGAATTGTCTGCAACATAGGGTTAACTGCTGCTGTCCGATAATTACAGTACAACATGTGTCTCTGAAACATAGCGGAGTAGAAGCAGCAGAAAGTGGAAATATGCAAATAATGTACCTTTGAATTGTATTTAAGTAGCCCTACAGTACTGCAGGAAATGTATTTAGTTGATATCTAGAACCTACATAGGAGTTACAGGTGTTGGCAGATATCATGAACTCATAAGTTGTGGCTCTTGTAGAATATAAATAGAAGCATGACCATTTTCTTTGTCATCAACAAATGTTCTTAAAATTCTGAATTGTTTCACAATAAAAGCCTCTCAGTGCTGCTAATGTTTACCATGGCACTACGTATAGAATAGATATAGCTGGCTCCAGAACAAGAAAACAAACCAACTGCATTTACAAGTTTAGCAGAACTTTCGCAGTACAAAGTATGATTGATAGTATTTAAAAGAAGCACTCATCTGGTGTCTGCCTTGTTTCAAAGGCTGGTGAAACACTTTTAACTACATAAGACATTACATACATTTATTTACTAATCTTACTGAAGTAGTTTAGAAAGAACTGACATTAATGGAAAAGGTGGAAGCTTTGCAGTTAAAGTAAACCTGTCAGGGTTTTACGGTAACAGGTGCACCTCTCACTGGTTTCCCAATTTGAGGAACAGATAGAGAGTAACGTGCCTCGGGCTCCTCATATCTCTGTCAGCCCTCAGCACACATTCCTCCACGACAAACCAAGCATTAAAGCAGAAGAAAAGGTAAAGAGAAAGAAAGAGATGGAGAGATATGTATGCTGTGTAGAAGTTGATGAGAAGAATCCCCTTCTATCTTTAGTTTCTTCACAGCACGTGGCGTAGGCATCGCTAGCGGGATCTTTATATTTAGGGTGCAAGTCATGATGAAAATGTTCCCTTTAGTGGTCGAACACTCGTAGGGGAAAGGAGGAGCAGGAAAAGTAGGTGAAAAGAAGAGTCAATGGAAACAGGAAAAAGGGAAGGAGAGATATGGTGGGAGGAGAGAGGTGATGAGCGAGCTCCTTCTCAGCAGCAGTCGTGCGTAGAGCCAGCGCTGATCTCTGTTTGTATGCGACCATGCATGGCTGCGTGCTCACATGCACACGCACACAAACAGTCAAACACACACACAGACACACACGCACGCACACACACACACACACACACCAAAGCATCAGGACATTTGGCTCTTGGTTTCTTAAGGAGTGAGTGTGAAGGAATGAAAGGAAGTCGTTTGAACATCGTGTGACATCCATCCATCTTCCTTTTCCCCATCGTTCCCACGTCAGATTGTGCCAGAGATCTCTACAGGGGCGTTTGCACTTTTACGCAACTAGACATGAAAGTGAAGAGGAGACTTTTAAGGTGTTTGATAGATCTTTACACAGGCTGGGGTTAGGGTTTGTGCAAATGAAATACAGAAACCGTGTCCTCATATTGTCACTTTATTTTGCTTAACTTCTTGGTCATTTTCTTGGAAGATTCCTGGAAATAACTATGTGATTTAGAAGTAATTATAAAAAAAAATAAAAATTATTTATATAATAAATAAATAACGGCTCCATTTAAAGGAAGCAAATATTTATGTTTTTTTTTTTTTTGCATATTCAGTTGACCTGCTGTGCTCTAGCCAACATACATGTTATATTAACTTCACAATAAATGTACATTAATTAAATAGAAGTTGACCATTCTAACAGTGTCTTTGCTTTGCTTAGTAGCAAATGACAATCATTTCACGAAATCATTTCTGACTAAACCTACATTTAGAACTTGCTGCCCATGTTAACAGTAAAGTATTTTGCAGTTGCTGCTTGTACGTCATTGCACATTTTAGAGCACTTTGTTTCTAAAAATATAGTAACATTTGTGTCAGAGGACATGTGTATGGTTTGTTGTTGTGCCTCAGGATCTTCTAGGATGTTTCCTGTGTTTGAAGTACTGAGAGAGAAACTGGGAGAATGAAGTAAGAATAAAAGCGTTTAACATCTTCACGTGTTAATGTCGCAGCATTAATGAGGGACAGATAGAGAAAATCTGACAAAGACAGGGTGAGAGAGAAAGAAACCATAGGCAAGAGAAACCATTCACACCCTCAACGAGCTGATGAAAAGTGAAAACTGAGGTAAAGGAGCACGGAAACAAATTTTAGATTTTAGTCAACCACATTTGGGAAGTGCAGTAGACAAAGATGGAGCTGGAATTACTTAAGTTAATTTTAATTGTGTGGATGCCCTTTGAGGACATATACTGTACCTGAAAGTAATGAAGGTGTGCCGTACACAGAAAGTCTTGCTTCTTTCGCTTGCTCTTCTGATTCCATGCCAACTTACCCTTCGGGGCTTTGTGTCTGTGTGTGTTATATTTACGAGGGTGTGTGTGAGTGTGTGGGCAAGCTGCACAGCACGCACCCTTGTGTGTTACCACGCCAGATTCCCTGAGGTGCCAGCCGTAAGGTGCACACACGCACACAAACACACACGCACACACGCACGCACATGTGTGTGTGTGTGTGTGTGTGTGTGTGTGTTCATCAGTATGTGGGTGGAAGATAATATCCCTGAGTGACATGAGGACCTTACGAGCCCCGTTGCCTTTGGATTCCTGTGAGTTCTGATTTTACTTGCGTGTGTGTGAGTGTGTGCGTGTGTGTGTGACTTTTACTTGTAATAAAGGATTTTTAAATTGTGGTATTGCTACTTGTACTTAAGCATAGGATCTATTTATTTCAGCACTAGTAAATTAACACAGTAACGTTAATTAGACTGGGTAATGATTTGCATTAAAGAATAAACATAAGAAAAACATTTTACTTTTATTATCTATTTAACAATATATGTGTTGTTTTTTTATTACTGAAATTAGAGACTAAATACTCTGTGTGCAGAGAGTACTTTGCTGTATTTGTGTCAATTTAAATAATAGTATTGATTAAAACTCAACCTAACTCAATTTAACTACACTATATTTGTTTATAAAGCACCACAAACATGCAGCCCAAAGTGCTTCATATAAAATAACCCAATAAAAAACAAAGTCTAAAAAATTTTAAAATCAATAAATAAAAGACAATAGAAGATAATAATAATAAAAAAACACCAGCGATAAAAAATAAGTCAAAACCAATGATTAAATCTTAAAAACTAAGGCCATAACATTAATCCAAACTATGATCCAGATTAAAAAGATAGTTAAAAACACAGAGAGAGCTTTCTTAAGGCAGTTAAAGAATTGACAGTGGCTGCATCATTCGAAATTTAAGAAATAACTTGAACTGTTTTCTGTTTAAATCCTAAATGCACAAACTATTTAATTCTTGTATTATATATTATACTTTTTCACTTTAATTTGGTTGAAAACCCCACCTCTCCCAAAAAGCCCACCTCTCTACAGCATTTATTTTTGCATCTTTAATCCCCAGCAAATAAAGAAACCAAAACCTGTGTATGACATGGAAATAAAGGGGGAGAGAGAAAATTATACTGAAAAAGTATTAACATGTTAAATCTGAGTTCCAGGACTCTCCTGCCTTTCTCAGAGTCATTACCAAACCTTTCACACCTCTGGGATCCCCAATCTCACTCTTTTATCCAGCAGCATAATGAGATTCACAACACTTCTGCCTCAGATTGTCTTGCAAAGTGCTCTCCTGGCTGCACACACTCATACACATGCAAGCCAGTTTCTCTCCAGCCTGGGAAGAGTTAATGATCCTACACCTGTCCTATCAGACACCTGTTTCACTCCTCTCAGCCAATCAGAGAAGAGAGGGAAACTCTCTGCTTCCATGAAATAAATCTGGGCCCGTTCAGAGGGAATCACAACACTTGACTCATCTGCGTGTCACTGCTCTTCTCTGCTGTACTGATAGACTCACCGACTCAGAGAAAGAGAAGCTCGTACAAACAACGCAGAGTTAAAATTAAAGGAACCTATTCCGGCTGACTTGGATTGGAGACATGACCAAAGAGACAGAGTAAGTTTTATCAGGATATTTTTTCATATTGTGCCTTTTTAGGTGTGATTTTTATTCACAAGATAGAAAAATTTTTATTGAATTTTGTTAAAAACAGAAAAATTTTTTGGGGGGTTTTTTCCCCCCCCCCCCCCCCCTTCTTCCTATTTGCAATGAGAACCCCATGTGAAAGATCCCTGTTTTAAGAAAGGGGTGTTTTGCAGAGTAAATTGATATAGACACACACACACACACACACACACACACACACACACACACACACA